>JAAGNO010014949.1:0-41122 GCA_033439905.1 Ceryle rudis
CCTAGGTAGAGATGTCCCTACTTGTGTAGGGAGGTTGGACCAGATGACCTCTAGAGGTCCCTTCCAGCCTAAAACATCCTATGATTCTATTCTGTGACTGTGGCAGGTGTATTCATAGGCTTCTGCAGACAGAGTCTTGTTCACAGCTGTGCCGGCTGTACTGAAGAATCTTTACAAAACAAAGGGCAGCTAAGTGCTGTAGATCTGACTGCTCAGCAGCAGTGCCCAGCACACAGCCCCCTCACCCAGGACTGTTTAACCCACAGGTGGTTGTGAAGGGAGGCAAATACCACCTTGAGGTACCATCCCCTTGAACAAGGGCTGCTGCAACATCCCCTTTGCAAACAAATGCCTCTTAGCTCCTCTCTAATTTACATCATCCTGAAAAACTAGTATTCCCAGTGCCAGGGTAATGGTTTTGGTTTATTTCAGTGGAAGTTTGTCTGACTGAAGCCTGAAAGATCCCTGAACGGGATCTTATCAATGTTTATAAATATCTAAAGGACGGGTGTCAAGAGGATGGGGCCAGACTCTTTTCAGTGGACAGGACAAGGGGCAGTAGACACAAACTGGAACCCAGGAAGTTCCACCTAAGCATAAGGGAAAACTTACTTCCCTGTGAGAGTGCCAGAGCCTGGAACAAGCTGCCTGGAGAGGCTGTGGAGTCTCCTTCTCTGGAGAGATTCAGAACCCCCCTGGATACGATGCTGGGCAACCTGCTCTGGGTGACCCTGTCTTAGCAGGGTAATTGGACTAGAAGATTTTCAGAGGTCCCTTCTGATGCTTACCGGTCCGTGAATAAGGGCCTGAAGTTACACGTAAACTTTTCTATTGATAGGAAATGCCTCTTTTATAATGCTGCGATTATGAAAATATTTGACAGACCCATCCCTTACATTTGCAACCATAAGATCCGTGAGCTCACCAGCCTTTCCTGCAGTCTCAGAATTGCACGTGTGCTACACAAGCCCGGCATCACTATAAACACTGCCAAGAGTTGTGAATAAAGAAACCGAGCAGCCGAGAAGAACAGACGCCGTGCAATTTGTACGTATTATCAGTATTGAACTGCACCCATCAGGAACCAGTAGATGCCTTACTCTCTTCGCCCACCCACTCCTAGCACGACGCTGCAGCAGCGGCCGTGGGCAGCTCAGGCGTGCGGGACCCGCAGCCACACTGACTGCCCCCTCTACTGGCTGATCCACGGACCACACATGGGCCTCGTTTTTCTCAACTATAGGAATAATTTCCTCAGCCTGGAATAATAATAATTGCCGGGGGGGGAAAAAAAAAGGCAACAAACATAAAAAAATTATGATATCATTATTAAAAGTAATAGGAAATGTGGGTGTCTCGTTTGTGTCTGGAATAGGACAGAAAGTGGAATATCTGAGAAACAGAAAATGAATTAATTCTTTCGACTTGCTGGAGAAACTGTTTGCTGAGAAGCACTGTGCTCACTTTCTATGGCAAGGGAACGTCAGAGTTTGCCACACTGAAAGAGATTAACGTGTATCGTGCTTATTCTGAATGCTAGGGACATTGTTCATTATGTTCTGCAAATGCCAGATGTGGGGGAAAAAAAATAGTATTCTGCAACCAAGACCACCTAGAAATTTGAAAATTAAAATTCAAAGTCATGTCTTTCTGGGTGTGGGATTCAGTTTAGCCACAGATAGGTATTACAGGGTATTTGTATAGATTTAACTTTCAGATGGCTCTAGCAGATCTTGTAAAAAGTACAACTGACATTTCAAAGTCCATGTAGAGTACATACCGTAACAGGACCATAGTATATAGAGGATAATATATTCTCCTGGGTTATGACATCAATTAAATAATAGGCTCCTAGGATGCTGCAGTTTCTCTATTGCCATTTCTTTCTCTTTTCTTTTTTCCTTTTTTCTGCCTTGTCTGCCTACAGGGATGCCAGCTAAGGCTTCCTGACATTGTATTTGTGCTGTCATAGCAGACAGAGGTATCTGCAGATGTTTTGGATAGAACAGAGGTGCTGTTTGTGCCTCCAGTTTTCCAGTAGGACTTAACAGCCAGCTACTGTAGATCTGGTACTATCACATGACTAAGTGCAGCCAGAGACACAAAGGCACATAATCCAGCATGCCCCCATTACACAGCTAGAATGAAAAATTTTGTTATTGATACTCTGCTATTAAATCACTAGAATAACTAGATTTTACAGGAATAATATTAATAGGCTTTAAATAGTGGCTTGGTTATACTATAGTGAGATTTTCAGAAATCACAAGTGATTTGATCTGCCTTCAGTTTATTTTCTTAAAAGTAACTGTATTTTTAAAAAGGATTAATGCCACACATCCCTCCAATCGCCTGTTAAAGCTGACATTTCTTCAGGTCTCTCAGATTAGTACCTCCTTAAGTATCTCTGCTTTGGAAATTCTTGGCAAATTCTGTATGTTCTCCTTTGTCTATACGTTCTTGCCTGTACCTGTCAGTTTTGTGCTGTTTGTCACTGTGCAGTGAATCAGATATCCAGACGTCTTAGAACCAAAGCATGGGTTGAGTTGGAAGGGACCTTAAAGATCACCTAGTTCCAAGCCTCCTGCCATGGGCAGAGACACCTCCCATTAGAGCAGGTTGCTCAAAGCCCCATCCAACCTGGCCTTGAACACTTCCAAGGAGGGGACATCCACAACCCCTCTAGGCAACCTGTTCCAGTGTCTCACCATCCTCAGAGTGAAGAATTTCTCCCTAATAGCTAATCAAAATCTACCCTCTTTCAGTTTAAAGTCATTCCCCTTGTCTTTACACTGCAAATCCTTGTAAAAAGTCTCTCCCCATCTTTCCTGTAGGCTCCCTTTAAGTACTGAAAGGCCATAATAAGGTCTCCCCAGAGCCTTCTCTTCTCCAGGTCAAACACCACCAACTCTCCCAGCCTGTCCTCATAGGAGAAGTGTTCCAGCCCTCTGATCATCCTGGTCACAAGCTTTAAAACTTACCAAGATAATCAGGTGAATGTATTACTCTTTAATACAATGGTATTTTTATATTGATACTCTCTCCTGGATTTCCCATCACTATTGAGGCTGACTACAGGAACATTTCTTTCAGAAAGTTTTTCTCCTGTTGGTTCATTATTTTCTAATGCTTATTATAGCAGAATTTCATAAACATGTTATATCGACCGCTCCACAGAAACAGTTTGTTCCACAACTCTCTCCAGTGCCTGGCCTCTTTCAGAGGTCTATCAATTCCCCGTGGCAACCCGGACCCGTTGCTGCACCTGCCAACGACTGCGCCTGTTGGTGCCAAACAGCTGGGGCTGGCAGAGGCGGCAGCGCCCGGGCAGTGCCAGAGCTGGGCTGCTCTGCACAGCCCTGCTCTGCTGGCCCCTCCGGCACTGCCTCTTGGCCTTCCTCTTCTCCCCCTGCTTGGGAATCCCTAGCCTCCTTCCTCCTCCTCCGCCTCCTCCTTGGTACGGGAAGATCATCTCGCACTGGTGGTAGGAAAATCAAAATGGATTAGATAGAGTTAAAAATAGGAGAGATAAAACAGTTTGCTCAAAGTCTCCACCCAGTCATCGGCAAAGCCCGAAAAGGGGTCTGCCCCTTACTCCCAGCCCAGTACCCAAACCCAAGACCAAACCGGCCTCTTTCAAATGCAGCTCACATAGACGAGGTTGGAAGTGGTTTACTGCTTTTGAAGAGTGTTTTCATATTGCATCTTTTTCGGTTGTCAAGTATTAACAGGGACTGTGTGAGGTTTAATTAATGAATCATGTTATTTGGTGCAACTGAAAAGAAATTCTAAGCAACACCTTTGGTTTTTTTGGCTAGTAGCCATAATGACAGCCAGGCTAATTATACCGGTCACCAAGTTATCAGTGCAATCGTAACTGGAGGCAAACAGATGCCAGGAGAAGCTGGTAGTAAAATCATGATGTATTTCGCAATCACCTTATTACTGACTGATTTAAATAAGGACCTAAAATGCTTTATTGGTACCGAGAGAGTGTCAAGGTTTCAGCATGTCTTCATTCACAGAAACTGAAGCTTTCCTTGTTTATGGAAACTAGTTGGTGAAATAGTAGAAGGTATTCCTCAGTAAATGCACATGAAAAACAATGTACTGTTTTTACTTGCAAATGCTAACAATCCAGCCTACATGTTCCTTTTTCTGCTTCAGGTTAGGTATTAAGAAACAAAATTCTCTGATGAGGTTTCTCTAACTTCCATTTCATTACGGCAGAGATGAAGTTGGCCCACAGTTCTCTGTTGCTTGCTGACTGGGTCTAAAAGAATATAAATTGCATGTACTACTGACTTAGACCACTGTCGACCGCAGAGAATGCCCATGTGCTTAAAAATTCAGTACATCGGGAGTACTATACTGTATGTACTCTTTTCAACTACAGGTTTAAACTAACTAAAAAATACCTAGAAATAGATTGGCTTTTGCATAGCATAAGCAGAAAACTCTTTGTATAAATGCTTTATATAATAAAAAAAAAAAGTATGGGTCTAGCCCCACACTTTCCTGTATTTGGTCACTGCAAACCAAGGTACTGGTAGGTTCTGACTTCAAAGAATAACTGAAATTTTGGGAAGGAACAAAATCATAAACCTCTTCTGGACTAAAAGTATTCACAGCCACATAAACAAAGAAGTGGAAATTATAATTAATTTAGGGTTCCCTGGCAAGCGCGGTGTTGTAATGTGTGGTAATCTACTAAGTTCCAGTAAGAACACTGGCAATGACTTGCTTTATCAATACCAGTCCTTTAGCGGCACCCAAAAGAACCTGAAATTCTGAATCTCAGAATGACCACAGGTGGACTGTACTCATCTGAGCATCTAGTCAACGTGGGGCATTGTTTAGAGAAGGGTGAGTCTGTAGGAACAGGCTTTATGTCATCTTTGGGTCCTGTTTGCTTCCTCTTCCTGTGTCCTCGAGTGTTGTTTTGGAAACACAGTACTTTAAAGAAAATTGCCTTTGAGAAGTTCAGGCTGAACGGGTGTTTGAAACCTTCCAGCAAAGCTTTTAATCCAGCAGGATTCTGCTTCACAGAATGCTTTGCCATCTATCAGACCATTGGTCATGGCTGTTAATTAAATGAAAATGCAAAATAAATCTACAGTGCAGAGATACAACATAGCCCATTAAATATTCCAGTACAGGGTGCTAATGATAAAAAGCGAATGTCACCGAGGACAACCTGTGTGATGTCAGAATACAAATCCTACCAGATGACATAATGTATGATTCCCATCATAGGCCGGGAGGAAGACAACCACTGACCCTGACCACTGAAGTCAGGCGTTGCAGAGGAGGTGGTGGTAAGGACACATGGGATGTGAGTACAGCTTTGGGAACTTCTGTGGACAAGAGTGAATGCAGCTGAAGCAGAAACCCTCAGACTACATGTCTTATTTTCTTGACTCTTGATACGTGAAAGTCTGACCATTCCTGAGTCAGCTCTTTACCACACAAGCAAAGCATATTTTTTTTTTTAGGGTTTTGTTGGGGGGGGCGGTTGTGTTGTTTTTTTGTTGTTTTTTTTTTTTTTCTGAAATGTGGTTGTTTCAGTATAAAAGAACAGTATTAAAGAAGGCAAATGAAAAATTATAATGAGCATTTGAAGTGACTGTGGGACTGTCAGTCCCCTGTATCTTTGTGAAGGGACGGCCTCTAAGTGGCTCTCTTCTTGGCAAGGTTAAACCAAATGAATGGCAATAACTAAGCATTTACAGCTAACTAAAGCAGCTTATAGACAGGTATTATAATTTCATTAAAGGTTTGGCAGTCAGGGGCAATCTAAAGAATATAAATGGACAGAGGTGAGTAATCTTAAATAAGTCTCATGAAATCAAAGAAAATATGTAATGAAGTAATGAGCTATCTTGAGACGTGTAAATTAATGAATATTTAGAATCTTATAGATGTAAACAATTCCACCTTTGCTATCTATTATAAAGGTTAATCATTTTTTTTCTTGAGAAATACCATCTGATAAGATCTATACTTGAAAGAAAAACATGTTACTATCTTAATTTATATGTTTTAATAGCTCATGAAACTTGTGTAACGTAAAAACCTTTTTTACCATTAATGCTTCAGGTACATAATTTATACACTTCACACATGTATTTTAGCTGGGACTGCTAGCTGGTAGCTTCTTTCTTCTTTTTAGCTTTTGATGGTATGTTTTGCGTTAGGTGCTTAGGTGAGGGTTGTATGAAGGGCTTCATGTTCTTAAAATGGGGAAAATGGAGCAGAGTTAAATTTTAGACTATTTCAGGATGCAAGACATTGAAACTTCCATGGATGTTCAATCCATGGAAATTTATCTCTTTCTTTGCATTATTTTAATAAATGCAAATAACACATCCCTGTCAAGGCTGAGCCAGACTAAATGGTGACTAAAGCCATCTTTTAAACCAGTTTTGCATTCCTTAGGTTTTACTAGAAGTGTAATTTCCTGACATGCAGCTTATTAAAACATATTTAGCAAAGTTCTAATCAACTGCAAGCACTTCTCTCCCTTCTTTCAGATGAGTCCAAACACTTTATACATATATATGTATATATATGTATCTATATATTTGTCCCTATTTATTGCAGGGGGGCTGGATTAGGTGATGTTTAGATGTCCCTTCCAACTCAGTACATTCTTTGATTCTATATATGTATAAATAAATGTGTATATGGGGCAATTAGGTCTTAAAGCAAGGACTTTCTGGATGTAGACTGAAAGAGTGTCTGAAACTATATTGGTAATACAGTAGTATCAGGCCCTGGGCACTGTTATTATGTTCAGGCACAGCTATTACTATCACATCTCAGTAGAGAGATTAGTCTTGCACTCAGTTCTCCCAACCCTATATCCCTTTCTAGACCTGCACAACTTGCTGGAGCTGAAGAAAAATCCTGTTGCCTGCCCCAGGCTGCTACTCCTCTTTCCACAGCAGTGTTTTGGATGAGGGGAGGGCTGTTGTGCCTCCGAGGACCCTGGAGGGAAGAAGGAAGGAGAAGTGTGTAAACACAGAGGAGGGGAGTAGAGTGAAAGGCAGTGGAAAAGTTCAGGAAAGAGATCCCCGATGCTGGGGACAGGCCAGAGCAAAAGTGTTGCTAAGTATGAACTGCTATCATGTATCACTGCTATGATACTAGAGAGTTCAAGAAAAACTTCATGTGCTCAAACAACTTTGTGCCATTTCTGCACAAGTGAAGTTAGGTTAGGATCAGGTGGATGCTTGCTGGCCAGAGGTGGGATTGTAGCAAATTGGATCGAAATTATCAGCTCCTGCCCCAAAACACTACGGTAAAGGGATAAATGGGTAGAATTTTTCACATACTTAGTATGGGATGATGTGCTTAAGTGATTCTTGGAGCACTCCAGTAGCATGGTGGCTTGGGGAACCTGGGGAAGATACATATATCCTGCCTGAAGGAGTGAGAAGAAAACCGTACACACCTAGATTCCAATGGCTCATCAAGTGACAGTAAGGGTGCAGTTATTTTATGTTACCATTCTTTCTTATTTTCAGTGCAAAAAACAAGCCAAAGATAAAACTATTCAGGGTTTCATGCGGATGAAGAACGGCAGAATAGCTCACCTGGTATTGCCCTCTTTGGTGATGGTTTTTAGGCTGTTGGTTGATCTGTGGCTGGTGGCAAGTGATTGATATTCATATGCACATTTTCTTTCTAGTTTTGAAACCTTTTTTTCCCTCCAGTGTTCCCTTGAGAGTAACATAGCAACATGCACAGGATTGCTCTGCCAGCAGAGTATGTTCTGCCTTTTCTTCCCATACCTAAGAACCGCATGCTATTGGTGGCAGCGCAAGAGTTAAATTTCAGGTTACTAAAGGATGCTGGACTTTGAAAATTAATCACGAACTATAATAATCATTGATACTTACCAGGTGAAAAATGTGCCCAGAACACAATTATACCGGTGCACAGAAATGTCACAGGATCAACCACTGCTGTGCCTTGTCACTCCTGCCATGGACATTTAGCTATAGATCCTCCGATGGAGTGAGATACATAGTGTGGTGTGGTTGGGACTGGCCTTCACTCCGCTGGGATGTGTTCTCAGGCAAGGGGTGTAAAAGCTTATCAAATTATCAGGCACCTTCAGACCTTGCCTGGGGCTGTATGCTTGGAAACATGAGTGGGTGTGCTGTGCTTGATTAGTGTCAATATTTTAAAACGAGGTGGATGTTAATGCAACAAAATACAGATTTTTAACACAATGTGAAGGGAAGTCTCTTAAAATAACAGGAGATGTTAATGAGCTCTCTACAAGAGGTTTAACTCAGGATGCTTATAATCTTTTAGTGAGTGATTGTGGCTGCTGTTAAAAAATGAACAGACCTTTCAGAATTCAAAGGACTATTTTCCTTCTGATCTGGCCTTCCTTTCTCCCCTCATACCCCGAGTCACCAACTTTCATTCTCTACTAGAAAAAAAAAACGCTGAGATCGGTTAATACTTTTTTCTCAGTTAAAATTAGAAAGTAGGAAGGGAAAAAAAATTTTAATATTTAAAGGAAGAGGAATTTTTTGGGGGGGGGGGGGAGCCAGCACCGAGCTCCAGTTCTTGCACCCACACAGCCCCCAGCCGTGATGCCACCCTGTGGGCCGTGCACCCGTGGGGTCCCCTGGCCACAGGCTCTCACTCAACCCCGGCTCTTCTGCAGGAGGGGGAAGATACCAGCGGGGTCTGAGCTCTGCCCAGCACCCTCTGGCCAGCTGGCAATATACTCTGCTGGCCTGGGGCTTCCATGAGCCCCAGCTGGGGCTGCCTCTCTGATGAAGGACAATAGGAAAATGCCAACTTTTCACCTTAAGCATGGGCTAGTGAAACCTTAAATACGGCTAGGGCAGGCTGTTGCTAACTCTAGGCTCCTGCAGTAAAAAGGGGCCTTCCCAGGGCACTTTACACCAGCACATAAGGGTGTAAATGATACAACAACCCTGCACCTCCTGCAGGTGCCAACACAATGCCCTGCGGCATCTGAACCCAGCACCCCTGCCCCTGGTTAGAAAATGGGTCTGCTAACACTAGAGAGCTGTCCAGGAACTCCAACCAAAGCCTGTGAGGGGCTTTCCAAGCACTGCCTGGCCCCTGACTGAGCTGGGGCTGACCCACGTGCAGCCAAGAGGCGAAGGGGCTGGTGCAGGAGCTCCAACACCTCAGCGCAGCACCCGCCAGCAGCTCTGCTGCGCTCATCCCTCTGAAAATCGCCTCCTCAACTTGCGTCTAACTGGCTTTACAGACCAAAACCAACTTGCAGAGCAATGGAGGGAGGGTTTCTTTTAATGACAGCTGAGGGCTGTGATTTCCCTGTAAGAATTCAACTAGAAAAGGGTCCCTGAGGCTTTTATCTCCACAGCTTTGTGGAGCCTTGAGTTTGCGCTGTCTTTGCAGGATGGTCTTTCTGGTTTGTTTTTTTTTTTCCAACGCCACCCAACAAATTAGTGCTTGAAAGGCTCGGACATCTAAGGTGAAAATCGGCAAGGGTGTGGTTTGGGCTTAGCTGGCATGATCTTGTTGTACACTGCACGCCGTGAGTCACGCGGGACTCCCAGGGAAAGGGAATTACCTTGCAAATATCCCAGGTTTACCCGATTCATCACATCACTGGCTGTTAAATTTGCTACATCCTCTACAGAACATACAGGGAAAGGCACAGACATAAACAGAGAGAGAGAGAGAGGTCAGCAAGCCATGATTCGGCAAATATCAGAGACGAGCTCCTGCGCTGCAGCAATAAAATGAGCAAAAGAAAAAGAAAAGCGGGAAAAGCAGAGCAACGTGTTCTTCCGAAACACCATGGGAGTCCAGACGCAGACGGTGACATACGGTGACAACGCAACAGTCCCGGCACAGCCGGCAGCAGAGGGAGCTGCTGGTCCCCGTGCGGCGCTCAGCGCCCCGGTCCCAGCCGGGCATTGCCCTCCCGCGCTGACAGGAGACGGGTCCTGCACCCCCCCCGCTGCCTCTTCGCTTGCCGGAGCTCCCCTTCGGTTTGCTCCAGCCGAAATCTGTGGGACAGGCCGGGAGAAAGATGCAAACCCTGCCACTAACCCAGCCAAGGGTGCCCCGAGCATCCCGCTGGGGCTGGTCGCAGGGCGGCCGCGCAGGATCCTCAGCGGAGGCTGCAGGGGCAGGGAAGGTGCCGGTGCCGCGAGCGCTGCCTGCGCTTGGAGGGGAGGGCCCGGCGTGGTCAGCACACGCTGCGGCCGCTCTTGCGTTGGATGCGTGGGCT
Source organism: Ceryle rudis (assembly GCA_033439905.1). NCBI lineage: Eukaryota > Metazoa > Chordata > Aves > Coraciiformes > Cerylidae > Ceryle > Ceryle rudis. The sequence continues at coordinate 10,259 of JAAGNO010014949.1, forward strand.
GTGTTTCGGGTGCACCCTGGTTCCCAGCTCCACCTGCCCAGCCTGGCATCCCCTGAGCTACCTCGGCCTTGCTGCAAGCCCCAGGGAGGCTGACGAATGCCCACTGCCAGCTCGTCTGACCTCTATTCCAAACCCTCTCCTGAGCTGCATTTCTTTACATTTTCTACTCTTCTTTCATGTGACTGAAGGGCTAGGGAGAAGCTGAGATGGGGGAGAAGGAATCCCCCATACACACCTCCAGAAACCACCCCCATCCCATCTGGGGCACCGTTTTGGCCGGGGCTCTGAACAACCTGCTCTAGTTGCAGATGCCCCTCCTCCCTGCAGGGAGGTTGGACTAGATGACCTTTAAAGGTTCCTTCCCACCCAAACCAGTCTGTGAGTCTATGGTCCCAGCCAGCCTACAGGCAGGGGCTGGCGTGGGGCAGACAGACACTCTTCAAGGATGGAGGAAACAGGCAGCAGCACAGGATGGCTTAAAAGAAAGAAAGGGAAAAAAAAAAACCAACAAACCAGCAGAAACCAAACCCAAACCAAAAAAGCAAGGAAGCTGTGGGCTATAGACTTCGTCGTAACCAAGGTGTGGGGAATTGTCCCAGGGGGGACAGACGCCAGCACCGATGGGCAGGTGAGAAGCTTCACAAGAAATGTGGCTGCACGGATGGACCTGCAGACGCTCCGGGGCCACATGGGCTCGTCACAGCTGGAGACACCAGTTTCACACGCAATGAAGCAAACCACTCAGCCCTGTAGCTACCGAAATGTTTCCCATGGAAGAATTCTCTGAAGGATTAAAGTCTGTAATGAAAGGGGCCTGCGCCAGCTGACGGGGCTTCACCTCTCCCTGCCGCACTCAAGGGGCTCGTGGGCAGAAGGGTTTTGCTGACTTGGAGTCAGCATGTCCTGAACCACATTTCTGCACGGCCAGAAAGCGGGGGGCAAGCGGGACATTGCACCCCAAGGCTGCTGAGCACAGCAGCGCTCGGTCCAGCTGCAGGCAGAAGGGTGAGAGTTACTTTGCTGCTGCAAACCCTGCCTGGAGCTGTCCCAGAGCCCCGAGCTGGGGGTGGCTGCCTGCAGCTGGCCGGGGGGTGACAGGTGAGGGGGCTCTGTGCTGCAGGACCCCAGCCTTGAACATGCTCATCTGCAGAAGCACAAGCAAGCCAGGGAACAAGGCACTGCTTAGAGCTGGGCCCGGCAGCGCCTGTGGGGTTAGGCTTGGTGCGGGGTTAGGCTTGGCACAGTTATGCTTGGTGTGGGGTTAGACTTTGTGTGGGGTTAGGCTTGGCACGGGGTCAGGCTTGGTGCGGGGTCAAGCTTGGATTGGGGTTTGTCTCGGTGCGGGGTTAGGCTTGGCGCAGGGTTAGGTTTGGCATGGGGGTTAGGCTCAGCTCAGGGTTAGGCTCAGATTGGGTCTAGGCTCGGCACAGGGTTACCTGAGGAGCCCGCGAGCAGGATGCACCACCACAGAGAAGTGCAACCGACCGGCACTTACCATACCCGGTGGTGGGCAAGCCCAGGTGCTTCATACGGTTTTTGACAAGCTCGGAAAGCTCCTGCCGCTCAGAGCGCCGGTACAAGCTGAGGCGCTGCTGGCTGATCCACTCGGCTGTCTTGCTGGAGTGCTTGTTGCCCTTCCTGCTCAGCCGGCGTGCCCACTGCATGCTCTTGCGCCGCAGCAGCGGGTGCTCAGACTGGTCACTGGAGCACGAGTTCCTGTGGTGGCCGGTCTTGATGCCCCAGTGCTCCTTGACATCCTTTGTGTCCTCGCAGTCCTCCACATTGATTGAGATCTGTGACTGGAAGCTCAGCAGGTCACGGGAGGGCCAGGGGAGGGAGCCTAAAAGAGCCTGTCCTGTCACTGATGGGGTGGGATCCTTCCTGGGACCCACTCACACTCTCCCAGCACATCATCTCTGTCCTGCTAAAACTACCTGGCTGGTGGATTTGGGATAAGCACTGTCAAGTGGAGTCTAATGGGTGCCTGCCATAGAATCCTAGACTGGTTTGGGTTGGAAGGACCTTTCAAGCGCATCTGGTCCACCCTCCCTGCACTGAGCACACAACTAGAGCAGGGTGCTCAGAGCCCCGGCCAACCTCACCTGCAATGGTGCCAGGGATGGGGCAGCGACCACCTCTCTGAGCAGCCTGGGACAGAGTCTCACCATCCTCAGCATCAAAAATGTTTTCCTTCTCTCCAGTCTAAATCTCCCTCTTTTAGTTTAAACCATCACCCCTTGTTCTGTCCCAACAGGCCCTGCTAAAAATCCCTCACATGATTATCTCTGGGCTGCCCAGGGGACAGCCATGCCCTTGTCTCCCCCTCTGTCATCTCACAGCAGCCATGCTGCCGCATCTCCCACCCATCAATCCCGCTGGTGAGTGGGAATTTACTAATAAAGTGGTTTAAAGGCTCTCTAAGAGCAAGCTGGAGTGCATCTAATTAAATGTCAGCTCTCGGCTCCCTGTAGCTGCTTTAGGATGCTGAAAACTGAAGGTATTTAAACCAGAGCCTGACTCACTCCCCTGCTCCTTATCCCAGCTAATTACACTTCAGGGCACTGAGGACTTTTGTCTTCCCAGACTGCTGAGGCTCAGCCAGCATCACCCTTCCATGGGGACAAGCAGTGGCTCTTGGTGGCCAGAGAAGCTGGTGGCACAAGCCAGCCCAGCGCTTGCCCATGGGTCAGCCTCAGGGTCAGGAGGGACCGAGAGACAGCACTGACAGCGGCACTCACCTGCGCTCTGATGTCATGGGGCTGCAGTGGGTGAAAAGGAAGGGAAAATGAAGTGTCAGACCAGCAAACAGACAGCCCTGCTATGACACATCACCCCTGCTCCCCAGGGACTCGGTGCCATGTGGCACTGTGGAGCTGTGCCGAGAAAATCCGCCCCCAGCCTGCCCACAGCCAGGCTGCTGCCTGGGGCGACAGGCGTTTATCCCAACCTGGCTGGGAACCGGGACATCGGCACCAGAACCCAGACACGGAGCTGTCAACGAAGCCAGGGCAGAATTTCCCCTCCCCTCACTTCTCCCCACCACTGCAGCCGGGTGTGAGGGGCCTTGTGGACCCGATTAGCCTCGTGGACCACACCTCTGCTCAGCTGTGTCCACAAGCAGCCCCTTCCTGGCAGACACCATCATCATGCCCCTACCTCGGAGGTTGCAAACATGTGTGACTCTGTTCTGTAAATCCCAATGGGAATCTCCGCGCTGGAGGAGCAGAGCTTCTGGAAGAGGCGGCCATAGGTCCGGATCCACAGGTCATCTTCAGTGATCTTCATCTGAGCAACAGAGGATAAACATCAATTGCCCTGCTCCATGGAGAGCCTACCCAGGCTGCTCTTGAGCTTCCCTCCAGCTCGTCCATGATGATCCCAAAAGCAAGCAGGACTCCACAGAAAGACCATTTTGGTCCTCAGCCTTCAGAACAGAGGCTTTGGTCCTTGGCATCTCTTGGGCTCTTAGTGCGCTGAGGTTCCCTGCACACAATGAGGGAAGCAATGACCTGGCAATGTTGCCTCCACCCCAGTTCCCCAGAAGAGGGGAACTCTCCATCCCCTGATCAGGGTGAGAGATCCCACCAGTTCCACAATGACTTGGCCCAATCATTTCAACCCAAAGGGTCTTGGCACCTACCGCACAGAGGTAGCCAGAGCCTGGCGTGGTGTCGAGGCCCAGCAGCAACCGAGTGATGGTGATCATGTAGTCCTTCACAAATGACTGCGGACAGACATTTGGGCAGGAAGCCGGAGAAAAGGTTTGCTCGGTTATTCATTGGGAGATGCAAAGGGGTGGCCACAGCTGCAGGGGTGCGGTGCCCAGAGCCTGTCAGGCTCTCACCTGGTAGAGCAGCGTGTCCAGCATGCTGATGCTGAAGACCCTCCCAGCCGCGAAGGGCAGCCGGAACATGAAGGCCAGGTTGGAGCCGTTCTCTCGCTCTTTCTGCAAGAAGAAGGGGAGATGTGAGCATCCTTGGGCAAACATCATTGGCAGGAGCTTGCTCACGTCCTTCCAGGGCATTTAGCAAAGCAAAACCACACAGCCCCATGCACACTGCATGGGAACTAGAAGACTCATAAAAATGGAAGAACACCAGCATAGCATCTCTGGTGGGTGTGCCAGGAGGGAGCATCCTTAAACTGGGTGAAAGAGGGGGTTTTCTGCATGGAAATATGCGAGACATGGTCGCAGTTTTTTGACATGGGCTGGATGTTGCCCTCTCACATGCCCCAGTGTCTGTTTCAGGGGTGTTTTCTCCCCTGTCACAAGATCTGTCTCAGCAGCATGCAGAAGCACACAGGACCTTGAGGTCTAATGTAGTCACTCAGCATTGACTTCTCAGGCCCCATGTGTAGGGGAAGACCTTCTCTTACCTTTTCTAGCTTGGAAAGGGCAAGAGAGTAACTGTCCTTTGCTCTGAACTGCATGAACCTCATGTTGGAGGGGTGGGTCAGCTCTGTGATAATGCTGAGGCTGGGGAAGAGCCTGCAATGGAAAGAGACCTGTTGTCCCGCAGCTCACTCAGAAGTGAGAGCACTCCCTCCATGAAAAGCCTGAGGAAGACCAAAACCATCCCTGTGCCTGTTTGAGGACAGAAGTAGCTGACTAGACGCTGTTTCCTAGTGTGAACCCAACCATAGATATGTCCCATTGCCTGTAGCCACCACCTCAGCCACCAGCACCCTTCCTGGTGTTGTCTCCAGCAGAGGTAAGTGGCCCCACTAGAGCCAGGGCAGCGGTCACCCCTCACCTGAACATGGTCTGGACATTAACAATTGTCTTTGCATCCGCCATGTAGTCCTCCTCGGCGCTCATCGTGCTCTCCTTATCCACAACCACCAGGTTGTCAGCGTAGATGATGCCACACTGCAACAAGCTGTCCAGGCTGGGTAGTTCCCAAAGAGAAGAGCGCAGGGTCAGCCCTTGGAAACGACACAGGGAAGCAGCACGCTGCGATGCGCAGCGCTACAGCAAGCCCACGCTGCTCCCAACCATCAGCTCTGCACGTGCTCCCATGTACCAGGGGGGTCTGACCACCCGAGAAGTCAAGGGTGGGCTCAGCTCTACAGTACCAGCCTTGGAGCTTCTCATGGGATGACCCAAAGGTCTGGGCTGGGGTAAATGCTACATATTTAGGCAGCACCGTAAATAACAACAGTCACCTGTGGAAACACCTACTTGTCGATGGTGCCCTCCATGTAGTAAACCATGGGGAAACAACAGATGGCTTCCAGAAAGTGGTGCTCGGGCCTGGAGGAGGAGCAACAGAGACCGCGGTGGTTCAGCAAGCCCGTGGGGCAAAGACAGATCCAAAACCCACACAGGAGACCCCAGGGACAACACCAGCCGAGGTACCCAACAGTGGCTGTGCCATTCCACCCACGCTCCCAACCCACAGTGAGAGATGCCCATGAAAACACAAGGGAGGGCTTGTTGTGATGGAAAACACCCCTGGAAAAGTACTTGCTTGTTGTCCAGCAGCAACACAATTGGGTTCAACTCTTTGCGGGACCGATAGTACGCCCGGAGGGGGACAATGAAGTTATACAGTCCGTTCCCAGCCGTCTCTGCCGAAACGATAATCAGTTTGTTCTTAAACCCGTAGGCTTTGGCATCTTCGAAGCTGTTGTGCTTGCAGCCCTGTGCGGTGGAAGGCAGCACAGGGACTCAGCGTGCAGCTCTCGGCCGCCCGCCCACCACGCATGGAACCATCCCGCTCCTGGGGGTCTACGGCCCCCAGGCAGTCGCACGCAGCCCCATCGTACCTTGTCCAGCCTCAGGCAGCAGAATGGGGCTTTCTCAGGTAAAAGGTGGCAGAGAGTTGGGGAGCTCCCAATGTAGGGGGAGTTCGGTGGGTAGCCTTTCACGTACCTGCAGCAGAGACAAAACCCATCCGAGTGAGGACACGGGGGGAGCTTTGCACACACACAACACTCAGACACTGGGGAAAGACCTTTAACAGCAGCAGCCCAGGATTTGAGCACATCCCCAGCAAATGCTCTGCAAAACTCCACTGCTGCAGCTGGAAATTTTCCAAAATATACATATTTAGGAATCATTTTTGCTATGCAAAGGGTCACGAGATTGAAAATACGTGGTGTTCCCCACACGGGTGGGGAAGGCAACCCACAGGACCATCGAGCACAGCTGAAGGGACAGGGCAGTGAGCTCCAGGAAAGGAGCAATGCTGAGCCATACAGAACAGCAAAAACCCTCAAGCCCCACTTTTAGAGTTCATTTTGGTGAGCCGGTATGAAAAAAATTAAAAAAAAATTAAAAAAAAATGTCACCATTTGTATTTCTGATGGAACTAGAAGCAGAAATTTTCATTTAAAGAGCAGCAGAAAGTGGCCATGAGGTAAAAGCCACTTTGTGAGAGTCTGCGGATACTCAGTCAACTGAGTCAACCCCATATTGCTGCAACAGCATCCAAACAGGTAACCAGTAAACAGGTAACCAGTAAAGCAAGTGCTTATCTGGCTGTCATCAACCAACGAACAGCTTTAAAGCTGGAGTAGATATTTCTTTTGTATTTTATTTTAATGTGCAGTGAAGAAAGGAACCTCTTCACTTCAGTGAGCGAAGGGAGGCGAGAGCACTGATGGGACAACCTGCCCATCCCCAGCCGTGTCTGCTTTGGTGCAACTTCACTGAAACCCAGAGGAGGCATCTCCAAACCAGCCCAAAAGGCTTCTGGCCAAGTGGTGACATCTGTGTGCTCAAGCAAAAGTTGAGCAGGGCTGAGCCCGAGCATCCCTCAGGCACCACTGACCATGCCTGTCATTTACAACAGGCCCCATCTCTCCGAATCGAAGGTTGGCTCGACAGAAGGCAGGCAACTCACTCCACAACTGCCGAGCCCTCCTCGTCCGACTGCGTCATCTCGTCTTCCGACTGGTCACTGAGCAGGTCGCAGGGCAGCAGGGAGGAGGTGTCGGCCAGCTCGAGGACGGGCGCGATGCTGGGCCGGCGGTTGCCGGAGCCGTTCTCCGCTGGCAGCGCCAGCTTGCTGCTGTTAGCAGGGCGGCACTCCGTGTTCTGCAGGTCCATGGCTACTGTACCTGGACACGGTGGGGAAGGAAGCACAGCAAAGATGCTATGAGGAGGTGAAGAGCAAAGCACCGCGCCCTTGAACCCTGCATGGGGACAAGGTGGAGCACCCTCTCTCACTCTTTGCCAAAGGTCCCCCTGCGAGCGAGCCGTGGAATGAGAACACTGACAAATGCTGCTCAGCAAAGTGCTCTGCGGCTTGCTGGGGGATAATCTATGCAAATTGCTGCTCAAGAGTACAAACCCATAAATTATTTGCCTGAAATATAATCTGCTCACATAGCGCAGCCGCCCCAAAACTCGCTCTCCCCAGATACAAGCTGGAAGCAATGACTCATGGTGGCTTTTTATTTGTGAAAATGCACCACTCGCTGCAGAGCAAACTGCTCTTTGTCAGGTCGTGATTCATAAACATGAGTTAGGATGTAGCCAGTGGTATTTATTCCTTCAGCCAGGGCCTGGGGGATTTATGCAAATATCATTAATGGTAATGGACATCACGAGCTTTAATCGTGATGAGTTTGCCAAGAGCATCCAGAGTGCAAGGAGCAGTGTGTGTTCTACTGGTGAGGCAACCAGTGCAGGGAATGGAAAGGGATTTCCAGTGGCTTCAGCAAAACCCAAGAGAGGGGCATGGCAAGGGATTTGCAAAAAAGCAAAATAAAACCAGATCTGGGGAAGGAAATGAACCCAAACCTGGGGAAGGCAATGGAGCAGTGTGTGCCCCCCCTCCACAGGAGCCCCAATGCCCCCCCTGCCCCGCTGGCTCACCCATGCTGGCGATGATGCTGTGCACAGGCAGGCGGGATGGGCCGTCATAGCTGCCTCTCCCCGCAAAACCCTTCTTCTTCTGCTTCTCCTCCTGCTTGAAAATGAAGGCGGAGTTCTCCTCCTTGGTGATGTTGATGTAGAAGCAGGTGTCGGATGCTGCCATGATGTGCCGTGGGCCAGGGTTCAGCAGGATGCTCTTGTTCTCCTCCCTCCGGATGCCGATCAAGCAGACACCGTACCTGTGCCAGGAGCACAACGTGGGCCATCACAGCTGGAGGAAACTTTGTCCTTGCACAAAGGACCTCGCAGCACCCTCCAGCCTCAGCCCTGACCCCCACAAGGACACAGACAGGCAGACATGCCCTGCTCACCCCTGCCCATCACACCCCTGCTCTTACTTCTTGTGCGCGTGGAAGGCGGCGTAGGTGAAGCTCTTCCCCTCATACTCCATGAAGAACTTGCTGTCGCCCATCCGGATGTGATAGACCTCATTGCCCGAGCAGCGCCCGTACATCCGCTGCCACTGCTCCGGGGACTCCTGGCCCTCCCTGCAATGACAGCAGCAGTGTGCCAGGATGGAAACCCCAGTGCTGGGATGAGACTGGTCTGGGTTTGTGCAGGCTGTGAATTAACCTTCCCACCACTGGGACCGTGCCAGTATAAAGAAGACATTTTTACTCCCCGTCTCTGGAAAAGTGGTGCTGGCCAGCCCACTTGCACTGGTGTGTTCCCTCTACAATATTGGCTTTTGCTCTCAAACTGGCCAGGGGTCCCAGGTCCCATCATGCTCCCCCAGACCCGCCCCAGACCCCCAGCTTCTCCCCCTGGGCCCAGAGCCCCCCAGTTCTGCCACCTCTCCATGCTCAGGCTGGGGCAGTGGAGGTGAGGGCAGGCTGCTGGGCAGGGACAGGCAGGGCAGCACTCACTGGCCACGGGAGGTGTGGACCAGCAGCGTGATGAGGGTGGAGGTGGCGGGGCAGACGCAGTTCAGCGCCAGCATGGCGTATTTGCACTCCTCTTCACAGACGACATGATCTGAAAGGCAGAGGGGACTGTCACAGCAGGGAGGGGGACAGATGGGTTCATTAGCTGGCAGTCCCAGCAGAGTAATTTTGGGGTGCTTCTTCCTCCTACCAGTATGGGAGGGCTATCAGATGATCAACAGCCCACAGGGAACACCATGAATGCAGACAGGAAAACAGAGATGCAGGCTGGAAATCAGGCAGGTGGACATCAGCATACCGAGGCCACTGCTGCCACGTCCACAGGGACACACACCCAGGTACACATGGGACTGGTGTACCCACACCCAACCCATCCCAGGGCAGCCCAGAGCCAGTTGCCCCTTGGCCCCAGGCACAGTGCTGCAGGCTTTACTGTGCATCGTGATAAAGGGGATGATGGCCCTAAGGCATCTTCCAGCTATCACGAGGAGTCTCAGCACCAGGTCACAGACTCCTCCAAGATGGAAACACTTCTGGAAACATCTGTGATGGCAGGAAAGACAGCCCACACCCATGAAGCGAGCAGTGCTGCGGGCTGCCGCCCAGCCCCACCAACTCACCGGCAAACTTGACATGAAATTTGTTTTCAGGCTTTAGGATCTGAACATAGAGAGGACAGTTTGGAGCAAAGTCTTTGACAGCCCAGGCTCTCAGGATGGTCTGGTGGTCCTAGCCATGGGGAAGAGCAAGAGTTACTTGTCTGATGGCTTATTTTCCCCAGCACTTCTACACCCGGCCACTGTGGAGATGTAGGGGAAGGGCTCCTCCAACACCCGCTGCTAATGGGATAACCTCCCTCCCTTGCTCCCCAAAACCCAGCCTGATGGGTGCATCTTGCCACGCAGAGGCAGGATGCAGCAATAACCCATCCCTTATGGCCTAAGAAATGAATAATGTCTACCTGGACCACCCCCTAGGCCTGGCTTACCGCTGCGGTGCGGTCCACCTCATTTCGGCTGCTGAGAATGAAGCAGGCTTCACCATTGTCCATCCTGCAACCAGAGAGCAGTGACCTTATGAATTGCAAGGGGCTGCAAAGCTGGGCATCTGCCTGTACCAGCCAGGGCACTGCCAGCCCCCCCAAGACCCCAGTGAAGGCCTGAAGGGATGCCCATCATCATGCATCTGGGCTGACATTACTGGGTACCCTCCTCTGCGGCTCCAAAGCCTGTGAGCTGCTCAGCAGCAAGGCAGGACCAGCCTTGCTGTGGATGTGCAGCATGTCCCTCTGCTCACTTGGCTCTCATGAGGTCCTGGTCCTTCAGCGCAGAGCCCTGGAGGTAGATGACTCGCTGCGACCACAGAGGGATCTGCAGGACCCGCCGCACTTGGATATCCATCTCCGTTGGGCAAAGTATCACCACATAGTAATCCTGGAAGGGAGAGGCTCGCATGGGCGGGTGGTCCCGCACACCAGCCACAGCGAGCCCAGGCACAGGGGTGAGCCTCCTCTGGGGCTTCTGATATTTGTTCCCCTGTTTGACACCCCCTGCTCCTGCTCTGCAAGGATCTTGGGAAACACATCAGCAGCTTCTCCACCCTGTTCTGCATAGTAAAGGCAACGCAGGCACAGCTGGCTACAGAACTGGGGAAGAGCTGCACGCCCACAGCAACGCGGAGCTTCTCTTGCAGTCACTGTGATGAGGAGGATTTCAAGGCTCAAATGTGTTGAGTCAAGGCTGGGCGGTGGTAATGATGCGTATGTGAGTGTTGGAATGGAATGCAAATCTGAAACACGTCTGTGACGCTCTCGTTCCGGGGGAGTGGGGAAGGCACAGTCATTTGCAAGATGATTTATTACGTGAGGACACTCCGGTAAGAGCTGGGTAAATCCCACCGAGGTTAAGCAACTACACGTTCTGTTTCTGGCTGAGATTCTTCATTCAGCAAAGACATTCGCACACTTAGAGCAATCCCTCTGGTCCCTCTCCACCTGCTTACACGGTGTCGTAAATGGCCTGGGGTGCCTCAGGCAGAGAGACCCCCACTAGTGAGTGAGATGGCAAAGTGAGGTTGCCCTAAGGTACCACTTGTCAGCTCTCCTTGGCCAGTGCAGCAGGTGCTTCCCAGTGCTGAGCTGGATGCTTTTTACCTTGTTCTTTGCCATATCTGCTGTAGCTGGGCAGGGCACTCGCCACCAGCAGCAACCCAGGCTGTGAGCCCAGTAAGGGCAAGCGTTGACCAAGGACATGAGAACGTGCCTGGTCCTCACCTGCAGGCGTGGGTGGGCGTAAAATTCGTTGAGGAAGTCCATGAGGAGATCAATCTTGAGGGAGCTGACACAAAGAACAACGTGTTTTTCTGTCTGGGCACGGTGACGGCTGTAATTGCCTCCTGACTTCTGCCGCTCCATCCACAAGTAGACAAGCTCCTCGAACTGCAAACAAAGGCAGAGAGCTGACATCCCTCTCAGCGGGGCTGCCCGGGTGCAGGCTCTGCATCCCTCTCCATCCTCAGCCGTGCAGTCCCACCTGGAGTGGCAGCACGACCAGGGCGACGCAAATCATTATCACGACAAGAAGCTGGGAAGGCCAGATCTTTGGTGTCACATCTCCATAGCCCACAGTGGAAAAGGTGACGATGCAGAAGTAGAAGGACTTGAAGAGGGAGAGCTTCTCGCCCGCTCTTTCTAAGTGCTGTATGCCACAAGTCCTGAAGGGAGAAAACACACATCACAGCAGATGCTTCCCTGCCCAGGGGACAGGCAGCGCCTGTAGCGCCTGCTGAAGTCAGTGGGGAACCCTAGAAGGTGACTTATACCCATGTCCATGGAAGGAATTTGCCTGTTAACACCCTGTCAGCATCAGCAGTGGATATATGTCACCAGCAGAAATGATTCAGCTAATGGTGCTTACAGATGGAGGTTGCTTGATGGGACTGCTCAGCATGGGGAAGTCTGTGTCCCGGGTGATGAGTCATAGTAAGACCATGCCATGGTCAACACATTGAACATCACCCGGGGGCTGCCTTTGCATTGAAAAAGAAAACCAAACTGTGGAAGCAAGCAGCTGTCCCAGTCAGGCTCTGGAGGGACTCAGCCTGCGGGGAGGGCTCTCAGTTACAGGGGGATACGCTCTGGCGGGCAGGAAACAGATCCTGCCACCCACTGCCAGCCCTGTGCCGCTGCCTGTGCAGCTCCCTGTGGTTAGGCAGGCAGCCTAACTTCACCAACTTGCAGTTTCAAAGTCAGCTTGCTGAACACAAGTGTTACCTACGTCATCCCAGACCCGAATTGTAGACCTGCTGCATCCGCCAAGAAGCACATCCACGGCCGCAGCGGGCAGGAGGTGCCACGGGCAGGGAGCATTGATGAGCCCCAAAATTGCATTAGTCATTCACATCAGAGGATTGTCTTGATTGCCAAAGACTTGGGAGCCTAAAAGCTTAATTTCCTGTCCGTTCAGCAACTTAATGGTATTACGTGCTTCAAAGCCAGACCTAGGGAGCCAGAGGAAAATTCAGGAAGCCTAATTCAAAGCTAAATACCCAGTGATGAGAACCGACTCCTCCATAAAGAGATGCCCTTGTTGTTGGCAATGCGCAGGGTAAAGGGCCCAGTTAATTAGAAGGAGCCCCAGTGGCCTATTACACAAACAAGCTCATCAGCCATGGTAATTTGGTGGGGAGGAAGAGCGTGGTCGAGCCAGCGAGTGCAGTGGGTCCTGGTGAATCGGGCACGTCCAAGCCCCTGTCCCCGCGGGAAGCTGCTGTCGCTACGCTTGACCCTGCAGCACTCACAGCCCTGTTCTGAGACCGTGTGTCCACGTTGCCCATCTCCCTCTGACAACTCCCTCATCCTCACATGCACCCCTTAAAAAGTTTCTGTTAAAATCACAATGTTAGGGAGGATAATTAGTTTCTTAAATAGGAATCGATCTTCCCAGTGTTCAGTGTGCCGGGGAATGAAGAAAGGCAGGGAGGACCCCAGTGCTGGGGGCTGGTGGTGCAGGGGGTCCTCCCAAAGCCCACAGACAGGAGTGGAAACCTGGGCCACACTCCTTGCCATGGCTCCCCCCATTCCAAATCTCGCCCCAAGGAACTGGGGCTTGTCCCGTTAGCAAAGGAAAGATGCCAGAGATGTGGGAGCTCAATCCAATCATCAGACCTGAACAGCTAAGCCTTCCTCAGCGTGCAGAAACCTCTCAAGCAGAAAAATCAAGCTAGAAGACACCACTTAAGGCAGAACCTCCTCCAGCTTCCCAAATCACCAGAATACGTCCTGGTAGTGCCATCCCACCACAGTGGGGAAGGTCCCACTCCCCTCCTGTGTGCTCTGCAAGAGCCTGGCTTCACCTGTCCCCCCTGGGGTGTGCAAAGCTGGTTCCCCTGCATGAAGGAGGTGGTTTAGTGAAATCAAGAGCAACACTCACCCCGTGAAAACAAGACACAGGAGGGTGCAGATCAGAATGAGGACTTGGTTAAACATTGCAGACTGCGTCCTTTGTATTGCTCGATGCAGGTCATTCTGGGAAGAGAGAAGAGGGCTCTCACCAGCTCAGAGGGTAAAGTAGTCCACCAGGTACCAACTTCTGTCTTGCTGGCTCCAGCAATGCCCCCCTAGATGAAGGACAGGCCAGAATTTGGCCCTTGAAAATGGATGTGCATTTCTGTGAGCAGGTCTGGGCTTTGCTGCTGAGAGAGACAGTTCGAGTGGGCACATGGGAATGGCTGGGATATCTCATCCTGCTGAAACACCATTTCCTGGGGACAGCCAGAGGCTGTCCCTGTCAATACACAGCCAACAGAGACAACCAAAGATACCAAAGGTACTCAGATACCAAAGAGCTCCTGCTCAGGTCTGCAGCCCAGCAGCACCAGCTGGCAAAGCCTCACCTCCCACCAACCCTGGCAGGGCTGCACACACAGAGCACCAAAATCCTGCCCCTCTCCTGGCCATGCCATCCTCAGCATCCCCAGGGCAGGGAGACCCAGGGCAAAAGGGGTGGGATTCGTCTGGTCACTCACAATCATGTTCTCCAGGGCGTACTTGGCAAGCCAGCAGTTCAGGAACACAGGAATGAACAAATTCCGCAAAGGAGGCCAGAATATCTGTGAAAGCAAGAGTTACAGAAAATCCCATGGCCTTTATCAAGAAAAAAAAAAACCCTCTAAACAACCAATTTGGGCTCTGTCAGGAAGGATCCATCACCAAACTAAGCACCAGTCTCTGCAGAGGCTGCCGCTGAAAGCAGAGCAGCAGAAATGGGAGGATGGTTTTGGGGATAATGCTGCAGAGAAAGTCATTATGTTGAAAAATACTGGAGAAAATAAATTTTCTATTAGCTTTAAATACCACTTGGCCGCACATCCATTTTTTTTACTTCACCAGCAAAACGACAGGACTTATTAAACTTAAAGCTGCTTTCAAATTTCACCAGGAAACTCTCACCGTGATAATAAATGGCACCGTGTTGATCATCTCAAGGATGAATGAAATGCGAAAAATCTGTTCCCAGATGTTCCCCTGAGGATTTAAAAAGAAATGGTGATTAAATAAGTTTCAAAATCTGCCAAAGGACAATTAAAAAGCTCCTGCTCTGCCACAGGTCCTGCTAGACAGGGGCAGCACGCCAGAGCAGCCAAGAGATGCTCCGGTTTGCCCGCGGGAGCGATGCGGTGCTGGTGGCAGCTAGAGGGGGTAACACCTTCCCAAACCGGTCCATCCTTTCCGTAGCCACGAGGTCCCTCAGTCCATCACTGCTGCTGCCCAAAGCCAAGGGATGACAACGCTTTATGAAAGGGCAGAGAATGAGCACGAGTGACACAGATCACTGGCACGCAAAGCGGGTGGGTGACGCAGGGTCTGAGTCTCTTCTGCCAATGGTCTCAGGGAGCCCGAGAAGATGCCATTTGTTAAGGTTACTTTTCTTGGCTATTTTAAGTGGCTTTGGTCCAAAGGAGTCAGCCTGTGCCTCTCCCTGTCCAGCTTGGAGCAGTGCCTGCTACCTCTGGAGGCAGCAGACCTCGGCACAAGCAGGAGTCAGCGCTCCAGGTCCTCAACCTTCAGAAACTCAGCACACGTCAATCTGGCCCCCATAAGAACAGAGAGCCTTTGTCAGCCAGATCTGATTTCAAAGGAAAGTGGGAAAAGAAGAGATTCCCCCAGCTCCACTCTGCCAAACACTTATCCAGCAGCCCGAGGGGGAATGAGAAAGAAAAACAGCCGCAGCCAGGAGACATCACGAGGACAAACATCCTCTGGGGATGCCCCAGCTTCAGACAGCTCAGTGAAGGAGAAATGAATTCACCGTGGAGGGTCAGACCCCAGGCTGTGCATCACCGTCCACCATCCGCCCCGCGGCACTTACCTTGTAGCTGAGATAGATGAGCAGCATGGTCTCCAGAAAGCTGATTAACGCTATGCTGACCTGCAGAGACAGACGGGCGAAGGCCGCTGAGGGTTCACGCGACGCATCGCCTGTCGATCAGAGCTCTGCCCGCCCTCTGCGAGGAGCAGCTCAGGGGTGTCTCAGGCGAGGGCCTGGTTGTTTGCTCCCCCTGCACCCGGTTGGGATAGAGGGGTGAGCACCTGCCGGCAATAGGCGTGCAGGGAGCCCTCAGCAGAACCCAGCGGGTGCTCAACCCTCCTCTAAGCCATCAGTCCCCAGGCAGCTGCCCTGCCTGAAAAACAGCCCGTTATTGGTACAGCTGCATCCAGGAGCTGAGCCAGCCTCGTTTTATCTTCCTACAGCTTTTCCTCTCCTATTGGCCTCTGGGATTTTCACCCAGGGCTGTGCAGCTGCTCCCAGCAGAATCCCCAGCTCATTTTCTGCTCGCCCAGGAGAACCCGCTGCCCCTCGCTGTTGTGGGCAGAGGGTGCCCGGAGACCCACTGGCAGCAAAGCACAAACCCCAGCTCCTGCTGGGCTCCTGCACGACCATGCCCAAGGTCTGGGCACTCACCTGCACAGCCCACAGTGGCATTTTTCTATCCACCCAGAAGATGTGTGACCTGCAAAGAAAATTCAAATGAGTCTAAGCTGCAGCCCAACTAGCAGTGCCTTTATCCCCCGCTGAACACCAGTCTGAGGCCATCACTGATGCAGGACCCAGCACAGAACTGGTACTGGTGTTCCTCACTGGACGGTTTGTTCAAGCAGTGTCTGAACTGGGAACAAGCCATTCCCAAGGGTGCAGCCACAGGGCACTTGTCAAATTTGATCCTGCGATGCTGCTCCGCATCCCTCAAGGAGCCCTGTGACCAAAAAAATGGCCACAGGCAGCTGCCAGCACCAACTGAGTCCATCACTGTGTCCTCGTGTCCCAGTAGAGGCAGACCCCAGCACTGGAGCAACCCTCGACTCACCAGTTTATCTTTGTGGACTGGTTGAACGCTGTGTAATTCTGCTTTTCGCATTCCCAGCTAGGAGAAAAGAAAGACAAAGCTGGGAACAGCAGTCGGGGAGGGGGGGGAAGGAAAAGGGGTGCTGGCGTGGACTCCCTGGGCTCATGGGGTGTCCTGATGCTGGGGGGGGCGCTCCCAGACAACACTCCTGTGCACTTGAACACACACTGGTCCCTATAGCTTTCCATAGGAGCCTATCTCACCTGGGCAGCTTTGAACATCTTATTACTGGAGAGTAAGACATCTCAGGTACTTCCACCCGTACCAGAGATGCTGCAAAACACTGATACCTGCCGGGCATGGGGCTCCCTGGCCAGTGTTCATTTTGCCACAGACCCTCTGGAAAGTGGATGTCCCTGAACTGCAGCCACGCTAAACCTTTCCAGGATGCGTGTCCGTGTCATGCTCACAGGTTCAAGCCACTTTTGGAGCATGCAGATGTATTTAGTAGTCTGCAACCTTTACAGAGAGAAAATCAAATTGCTAATTCTCTTAGCTCTTGGAAGAAAACCCACGCTGTACGGGAGCTAAACAAAGCAAGGACATATTGAAAATAGGCTTACATTGAAACCCAGAGCAAAGCTGATATATGCAATTATCTGTCACCTCGGGGATCTAAACGGCAAAACATATTTCCTTCCCAAACACTTAAATGGGATTTAGCATAAACATCTTCAAGGGCATCAGGATTCAGAGAACACTTGCACGGTGAGGCACTGGAATCATGAGCTCTTGCCTGTGTCTGAATATTGCACCCCCGGCCATTAGAGCCAGACAGCATTTGGAAATGAACGTGACCCTGAATTTCTCCACCACCTTTTCCCCGTGCACCGTGCAGGGCCAGCAGATGCCCACACACCTGTCCATGGGGTTTGAGCAGGGAGCAAAGCCCACCAGGACCAGCAAGTTTTGCTAAACTACCAAGTCAAAGAGATGGAGTGAGGAGAAAAACAAAACCATCCATTGTGAGAAAACCCATCCTTCACGTATCTTCACTGCCATGCTTACTGCTGTACAGGGTGGACTGGGGAGCCCGGCGGCATTGGTGGCACTCACCAGCCTATGCCCTCCTCCGGGTTGTCGAGCAGGACGCGGACAATGTACAGGAGGCAGGTGAGCAGCTTCAGCGAGAAGTTGAAGAGCCGGATCCTCAGGCCTGTGGCAGAGCAAAGCATGGCATGGGCCAGGCAGCACAACCCGGGCACCCCATGCAGCCCGGACACCCCACTGCACAGCCCCTTCAGTTCCACCCAAGCATTGCAGGACTCCACCAAACTCCAGGGGAGCTGCAGCAGCCCCAGGGCAGCACACAGATGTTGCTCACGCTTTGCTCAGGGCTCCATGCGTCCTAGCCAGTGTCAGATACATAGGAGGCTAATACAGAAATAAATAACGATGAGTCAGCTCCTTGCTGGCCCCATTAGATGTGAGAGTCAAATGCGGAGCTGCTGGACTGGATCGCCCTCATTAGCAGGCAGCAATTAAGCAGCATCAGGCAGGCAGGGCCAGGGCCCCGCTCCACAGCTTGCAGGAGGAGGGAGGGCGAGCAAAAGCTGCTGCTTTATCCACTCGCCCTCCCCAGCCAGTTCATGGGGTTATTACTCAAAATTACAAGTGAGAAATTCATCACATTTTCATTAAAAACTTCCCTGTGGGCACCCTGTTGTGCTGCACTCCAGCTTTTTAACAAGACGACAGGATGCAGGGGGGAGAAGAAAATGTGAATTTATAAATTAACCAGCAGACTCCCTCCAGACAGCTAATGACATCTCAGAGAAAGAAAATAAAAACACCATTAGTCAAGTGGAGGCTAATCTGGCTGGCTGAAGCAGGGGTGGGGAGCTTACAGCCTGCCTCGGCTGTCCCCACAGCCACTGACCTGCCTGCGGCATGGGCATCGTCACTGGCTCTGTGACGGGGACATTTCCTCCCTGACCCCTGCCTCAGGCAGCTCCCGACACCCGTCCTGCTCCCAGACAATTTGTCTGAGCTGGTTCCTGTGCTGTGTTTGTCCCCAGTGAGCAAAGGTGGAAGGCAGCATCTCCTCCTCTCTGTGCAACCACATCCCCCTCAAAGCAAGCTGACCAACACCAAACAGAAAGGCCAACAGGCAGCAGCACGTCCTGGGCTGGGCAGCCAGTGCTGGGGACACAAAAGGAACATCCACCAGCAGATGGCAACGGCTTCTCATCCCATGAGGACAGCTCTCCCAGCTCGGGCAGGGTTTGGTTTCTCCCAGTAGATGCTCGGTCCACACAAGAAGCACTCACTCGATCGCTGGTTTTTGATGAAGAAGAGCTTCAGCCGCTCCTTGAAGGTGTTTTCATTCACATAGAACTCGACCTGCACCCTGTGGGGAAAGCACCCAGAGTAGTCCATCAGTAGGTTGGCAGGTTGCACCCAGAGTCCCCCAGGAGCCCCATTCCTCCATCCCAGCTCAGTGACCCACAAGAGCAGCCCACAGCAGACCCCAGGCACAGGCCTGGGCTTCCAGCTGTTCCCACAGTACAAAACTATCAGTACCACCAGACATGAGCACCAAGATGTGGCACATTGGTGACTAGCAAGGCAGCAAAAGTGACCCACGGGGCCAGGTCTGCTTTGGGTTGAGGGCTCTGCTTTCATTCACATGCAACCAGTTGACATCAGACTTGCAAACTTCTCCTTTCCCACACACTTTACAACATTCGAAGATTCTCAGAAAAGCAGTGGCTTTGGAGCAGCCTCCCCCAGCAATGTTTTATCTGCACCAACCCTTCATGGTTGCAGCAGAGCAGAAGCCGCTGAGGGCAACGTCCCCAGTATGCCCACGCCCTGGCTCTGCCCGGGTAGGAGCAATATTCAGCATCAAAGCTGTTAAACAAATTCAATCTAAAAGAAGAAAAATTCCCTTTGTTGCTAAGATACCACATTTGGCCATTCCAGAAAAAAATAGGAGCTGCCAACCTATTCCCAGCATCACTTGGCATTTGGTGGCACTGGTGGCTTGTGGCACGGGCCCAAGGTGCCACAGCAGCGAGCCACTCCCCAAACTGAACAGGAGGAGCTGTGGGTGAGCCTGAAAATGCCCCGTCCACCACTGTGACCACCACTGGCACTTCTTCATCTTCACAGCTGCTCCAGCCTCCACCACTGACCCCCATTCGCAGCCCTCCCTCCGGTCCCCCTGTGCAGGGTGGATGCCCAGAGCTGTGCAGATGGGTGAAGCCTCACCAAGGCTGGATCCAAGGTTCCTCACCATGGATGCCAGCAGGGTCTGGGATCAAGCACACCCAGATTAAGGGTGTGTTGGCAAACCTGGTCCCAGCTTAGCTCACCCACCACCCTGCTCTCCCACGACTTGACAACATCCGCAGCCCTTTGCAAACTGCCTTACACCAGGCAGGGTAATAAATTACACTCCTGCCTGCTATGTGCAGGTAAAAAGGGATCATACCTCGTCTTTAGACTCTGAGCAAGACAAAGTCTGTTCCTTAGTTACAGCTGATAATGGAGTTAAGTGCAATGAATTAGCCCTTTCCTCTGTTCCACTGTATTCAACAAGTCTCTTAAGTGCAACTATTGTTACTATTACTTTAAGTGCTTGTAAGAGATCATCAAGATGTCATTAATCAGGCCTATTACCAAGGCATAGTCCAAGGTGAGCAAATTTCCAGTGACAGCCACTAAAATTCCTACCCCATTTTATTTCACCGGTGCAAGCCCCGTGTGCACGTGGTGCCAGCTCCAGCCGAGCGTGCTGCCTGGCACATGCCACCCAGTCATGATTGATTGGGAAGCAGCTGCTACTCAACTCTGACAACAGAGGGATAAACAAATATTTACCGAGTGTTCATGCCGAGCTGACTGGGCAGCAAATTGGGAAGGGGTTTTATGAGACCCTCATTGCTCAGGAGTCTCTCATCCTGGTACCCACCAGCACCCACTGGCATTTCACAGGCAGCCTGACCACTCGTGGGGAAACTGCCTGGCGTGGAAAAAGCATGGCACATCCTTGAGAGCTCCTTGGGGCTTCTTGTAGACAGGCTGAGCAGGTTGAAAAGTCAGATTTTTCATTTACAGGGCTTTTATGTACCAAAAAAAAAAAAAAAAAATGCAGAGAGAGAAACCTACGACCTCCAGCACGACAGCTGGGACACAGTTTTATAGGCGCTATCAAACTTTGCCTGCTTCTGCCATAAGCCAGCAACTGCTCTCTGGCTTAACCTCACAGTGGGAAGCCACCAGCAGCTGCCTGGTCTGGTGGCTGGCAGGGACCAGGTGACAGGCTGGGGGTGGCTGATCCACTCTAAGAACCCATCCTTCAGCATCTCCCTAATGCTGCTGGAGCAGCACAGCCTGGACTGACTGCAGTGAGGGGAGTGGGTGAGATGCACCCACCCGTCTGAGACCCCGTGGCTCTGGAGCTGCTGTGGGCAGAGCCGAGGGGGTCTATGCTCCAGGGTCACTTTGTTGCCATCAGTGGTGCTGGAGAGGAAAGAAATCAGGAGCTTTAACTGGGAAGGAAACACCGAGCTCCCACTGCCCACCTGTGGGCATGTCCTCTACAGACACTGAGCCCTTGGCAGGTTGTCACACACCGAGCAGCTCCGTACCAGAGGTGACAATAACTGACAGCCTCAGTGGGGCAGCCACCACCCTCTGTTAAGACATTTGGCATTTGCACTGGTTACAACACCATCAGGAAAGATGCCCGGGCATGGCCGACAGCACTCAGCAAACCCACCAGCAGCCATGTGAGTGTGTCACTCGTCACCAGGGCATTTCATAGCATCGAGGGAGGAAAACACTAAAACGCAAAGGCACCCATGGCGGCAGCTGGTGGCCAGGGTGAATTTGCACCAAACCCAGTGAGTGTCCACCAGCCACACTCGCTGGCACGAGAAAGGAGTGGGGAGGCGGATGGGTGACCAGGGACCCTGCTGTGGGGACAGCGAGTGCTGGGGAGCAAGCAGGAGAATTTAAGAGCGCTGGCTCAGACAGCATGATGTCTTTGGAGCAAGCAGCCGTAAATGCAGAGCTTCGTAAGCACAGCTATAATAGGAGTTAAAATTAATTGATTCCAAAGCCAGACTTGGCAAATAATTTATCTGTGTCAGGGCATAAATCAGATGCCACAATTGCTCATGACACTGCACCACAGAAGCTAATTGCTCCTTCTCCTTATTGAACATGTCCGAGAAATGCTGGGAACTGGCCTTCAGCTCCGTCATGAGTGCTGGGCACCCCATTCATCAGAGTCCCGGAGGATTCAGCACATCAAGGACAGGGAGACTTTCAGGGAGCACGATTCCTCTCCCAGACATTCGCCTCCGTACCAAAGAAACAAACAGCAATATAAATCTCTGTCGCCAGACAGATGGTTCACTGATCTCTAGCGTTGCAGCCCACCTCAAGACTATGAAAATAAACTCTGATGGATAAAAGAGCTGAATGATTAGAAGATATCTAACTCTTTATGACAAAGTATCTATCCCATGTATTCATCCATCACAGCAACTGCAGGAAGAAGAAACGCTTGGAAAGCAACTGAAGCAGGTCTGGGGCAGGGGGGAGAAATGCACTGCAAAAAGATACAGAAATAAAAGTATGTAGAGAGAACATGTTCCTGTGCAGACAACCTGCCCTCACTGCTAACTGGGCTGAGTCCCTGGAGCGGTATGGGACCCTGCAGCCACAACCCCACTGAGCCCTGGCATCCATCATGGGGTGATTGTCTCATGGAGCTTGTCTACAGGACAAGGGAGGGCAGAGCAAGGGCTTGACGTGATGGGGACCAGGGTGCTATCATGGCCTGACAGCCCGTGCCAGTGCTGGCACCTGCTCTGCAGGCTCCAGGTTAACTCAGCACCCCAGAGCCCACCCACAGCTGAATGAGTGAGGGCTTTTACCAAGGAGCAGACACCACCAGAAAGTATCAAAGCTCCTACTCCATTTCCAGCTGAGGGAAGGAGTTTATATCATCTAAAACATACCCTTTAATTTCGTTGTCAAGAAGTTACCTTTAAATAAAAATCAAGCTAAACTCTGACAGCATCACCAACCAAAACCACACATCCCGACAGCTCTGCCTTCTCACCAGCTTGGTCAACTCAGTCCATTCAAACTAATCCCTCCCCACCACCATCCTTCCAGCCAGCCAAGCATCCTTCCCACTGCTTGGGCAGCGTGGTGCCAGCCCAGCCCAGGCAGCACCCTGGGGTGCAGGCAGCAGATGTTCTGCAGGAAGGGAGCAGGCAGCACATTGCTCCCCCCGGCTGCACCTCTCTGGCCGTGCAGATAATCATCACAGTACAAGTTTAGTTACAAGCCCTCTACTTGGAAGTGTAATTACTGCTATTATGCACTTCATAATGCCTGAGCAATTTCATTTTCTTGCCTTGGTTATTTATTGTACTTTATTAATCTAAGATTAGAGACAATTTGTTCTAAGATGATAAGCTCCCAAAAAAGATACAAGAATTTGTTCAGGAAAGTGTAGGTTGCAAGACCAGGGTGAGGAGAACCCGGCTCGCCAGCATTAAAATAGACACCACGGAGCACAGCCCTGTCTCCAAACTGGTACTGTCCCCGGGCAGCTGAGGATAAACACACTCCCCTTAAAGACAGGTAAACAACAAAAAATAGCAACCCACAGGCAGCCCCATGCCGGAGTAGCGCAGGCAGGGATGGGGGTGGAGATGTACCCCCAAGCTCTGTGATCCCAGCAGACTTACATGGGCAGTTGGGTGCAGGCAGGTCCCATCCGGTCCCTGCAGCATGTGACAGCTGCCGGGAACAGCCTGAAAACTGAGATGGCTCCAGAAATCCAGTGGCCAGCCATGGGAGTGAGCTGCTAGCCCTGCCCTGGGACGCTGCCCAGAGCTGCCATCCTGCTGCTCTCCAAAGAAGGACTTGGGTGCCCAGGGTGCTTTGGCTCTCTTACAGCAAGACAGATGACACCAAGTGAGCTTTGCATACTGGACACCACCTCTGTGATCTATGCATTTGTCATCTCCCCACACCTATCCCAGGGCAAGTGGAGGATGGGGCACAGCTACAGCTTTTTCCACCAGCTCACCAGTGCGACCAGTCGCTCCCAGCACAGGGTTTTGAGGTGGAAAGGGGTGATAGCTGAACGGCTGTGTGCGTACAGCAAACCTGGGTGCCTGCCAAAGTGAGAAGCAGGAAACAGGCTGCCCCTGCACTCAATAAGCAGTAATTGAACAATTACTCAAAGGAAGAGCGTTGCAGGTTTTGACCAGGTTGCACCGGCTCAGGAGCATGCGAGGAAAAGGCTTCACAGAATCACAGCATCACAGACTGGTGGGGGTTGGAAGGGACCTCTGGAGATCCTCTCATCTAACCCCCCCTGCTCCAGAAGGGTCACCCAGAGCAGGTTGCAGACAAATGCACGGCTCTCCTCGGCTCCAGGAGAGCATCTCCTGTCACAGCCCCACTGTCCCCTGCATCCCCCTGTGCCAAGGGCAGCCCTGCAGTCTGCACCAGTCTGCAACAGAAGCTCTGCAAAATCTCCCACCTGGTTTTGCTTCACAGCCTCATCTCCATCATGGCACCACCACAGCCCTGTGGGAACGTGGCTGCTCCCACCAGCTCCATCCCCTCGGCCGGGTGGCCCCACTGGACAGGTGGAACACTGAGCCTTAGCTCACGCAGCACCAGGAAGGAGTTGGGCAAGCTGATCAGGCTCTGGGCAGAGCACGTGCTGAGGCACACCGTGAACAATGCTTAGCAAAATAGAGTCCCACACCTATAGACACGCTGCACTGGGAACCAGGATGCTGTGGCACATATTGCCCCAGGACCTCCTCAAAAGCTTGTTTCTTCAAGCTTTCACTCATTTACTGTGAGAATAAAACAGGAAAAAAAAAGCATCTCCTGGTTTATTATGGAGCGTGATTTTTGCCCTAAGCAAGGAGCGATATTGTCAACTACTCTGCAGCAGAAGAAGCACGGCTGACGGCCAGGTCATGTCAGCCTGGCTCCAGCAGCAACACTGCCATTTTCTTTTTTGTGGATAAAGAGCAAGCTCCACAGAGATGCTTCTGGAAAAACTCTTCCCAAAACCAAGGTTGGCTACACAGGCCAGTCCTCTCGGTCACTCACCTTGCCCCATGAGGTGAACGATGCCCTGAATTCATCCACCCAAGCACTTGGTGGGATAAAGACAGGGCACGAGGCATCGCTCAGAGGGCACAACATCTCCGCTGAGCCGGGGGTTGGCCAGCCCTGACACACGGCTGCAGGGAAGGCTTCATGAATCCATAGTGAGAAGAAAGAAACCTGCTGCTGAAGTTCTTCTCCCTGGTTTTTTTTTTTTTTTTCCATTAGGGAGGACATTGCAATGGAAAGGGTTTTTTATCAATTCCTCATTCCCTGACGGCAGCTATAATCCCTTTCCAGATGCATTCAGCAGCTGCAGAGCTCATTTTCAGGCACCAAACAGAGCACTGGAAGCAGCGGGGAAGCGCTCAGGGCTTGGAGTTGAAGATCTCTCCATGCAAGTGCCCTCAATACCAAAGAGCAAGGGATGGTGATGCACAGCACCCATCGGGCAGCTCCCCAAAACACAAGTTTGGCTCTGGGGTGAAGCAGGACATGCTGCTTCATCCCAGGGCTGTTCCAGTGCCTCCAGGTTTCTCCCTGCAGGAGCAGAGGGCTCTTGCTCAGCACTGTCCGAGGACACGCATCCCTAGCCATGGACCCTGGGCAAGGACACACTCATCCCCCAAGCCAACTTCCCGCTACATTGCCCATCGAAGGTCTCAGCAGCCTCATGGACACGTGGAACAGCCCCATACTGCTCACGGCTGGGCAGCAGCACCGCTTGCTCTTAATAAAGTAACAATAATAAAAAAGATTAAACGCCAGATAGAATGGAATAACACACTGTGTTTTGTTTGGCTTATTTGTTTTGCAACAGTGGAGATTGACATTCATGAGTCTGCTCCTGTAATTGCTTCTGCTGATGAATCTGGATTGTTTAATTAGAGTCTGCGCATGGAGCTCATCGTTAATGGCTAATCACCAATTTGCTGCCAAGGATATCACTTCTTCCCCGGGAGACTTGTCTACCTCTGGGGGCAGACAGTCCTCCCATGGTGGGAACCATTGCTCGTTCAGAAGGGTTTGCTGGTCCTGTGCACAACTCCTTGGGGCCAAGAGCAGTAAAGGACCAACCTCCTGCGTTATCAGCTCCTTTAAAAGCAGAACAATTGATTGCTAACTTAAAGCCACAGCCAACTGCTGTTCCCAGCAGCAGGAACTGCCCAAAACACCTGGCTCATGAGCCCCAACTCACCCCCCCACCCCAGACACCCAAATCGCAGGGTGGGTTTTGCTCTCTGGAGAACACGGTTGGCTTGTCCCTGGTGACAAGTCACCGGGGCCACCAGCAGCCCTCACTCCATCCCTGCAGCACCGGCACGGGAAACGCACGCGGGGAACTTACTGTGAGAAGGAGGAATCCACGCTGAAGTCCTCGGCGTGAGGCCTACAGAGCGAGAGCATCACAGGAAGTGAGGGAAACTTATTGCTGCTGGGCAGAAACCAGCGTGACAGCCGGAGCTGTGCCACTGGGAACACTGACGTCAGAGGGACAAGTGACCAGCCAGTGGCTGCTCCACACCTGGGATCTGTCCCTGCTGAGGTCCTCAGGGTGGGGATGTTGGGGAGCCAGTGATGCTCTGGTGGCTTTGCCAGTGTACAGCCACTTTAAGGACTGAGGTCCATGGATAAAAACATTTTTTATGCTTTTGTGTTGTTTATTTCTCGTTTTGGTTTTGGGTTTTTTGGGGGGTTTTTGTTTGTTTTATTTTTTTTTTTTTTAATGAGTGTCCAAACTGCATCGCTGCTCTGTCTCAAATCTGTGTCACACTTTCTGTGGAGAAATTAGATTTTGAAAGATGCTGGTTGTGGTGTTTCTAGCAGCCTGACACTGTGTTTCTCCTACGCACACCTTCACAGAGCTGATTTTACAGACATGGGTAATGATCAGAGAAGGGAAACAACTGGAAAATAATAAAAGAACAGAAAGAAAGGATGGAGGGTAACATGGGGGGTCATGGCAAGGGGAGAATGATAAACATAAATATGAATGAGAGCAAGCACGAGGCAAAGGGCCCGTGCTCGTGTACTGTACATCCTGCAGGCAGACAGACAGACAGCAGCACAGTGCTATAAAGCAAAGCAATTACAGCTGCAAAGGAAAAATAATGCCTTTTTCAGAAATGATGCTCTCTTCAAGACATATCCACCCCCATGGATGGCCACAGGTCCCTGGCACCTGAGCTGGAGCCCTTCCCTGCCTCCCAGCGTCCAGCAGTGCTCTCTTTCCTGTCCTTATTTAACATGAGTCTGGGCAATGGAAAAATGCCACCAAAGCAAAGGGGGCACTTGCAGCTCATGAAGATTTTTCTTTCATTTTCCTTTGTGCTTTGTGAGTTCACAGCACTCTGGCATAGTTCAAACTAAATAAAAGCAATAAATTCACATTTCTATTAAACCGCAAGTCCAAAGGAAAGCTACCTCATCCCTCAGCTGCAAGGCACAGAGAGCAGCCTCCCTGCGACATGATTTACTTTGCTACTCCTCTTCTTTTATTATCTGTGTGAAAGCTGCAGGGAGGAGCTCATCGCCCGGAGCTGAAACGCCAGCAGAGACCACGGGCTGTGCCAACTGCAGCCGCCATCCTGGGTGACACCGACAGCGATGTCCCACCGCGTCAGACCCAGGAGACCCGTGGGAGATGCTCAGCTTGAAAGAGATGCTGGGGTCCTTGAGGGAGGGGGGCTGCAGAGATGTCCTGTCTAGATGAGATGCTCCCATGCAGCCCTGTGCCCCACATGTGACGAGCCCGGTCTTGAGCCCTCCATGGGGAGCTGCTTGGGGGGCTGTGGGGCAGGAGGTGCTGGGGCTGCTCACAAGGAGAGCTGAGGACTCCCATCTCCGCTCTGACACCGGTCCTGACCCCAAGGAGCCCAAGGCAGGTCCCACAGGCAGCCCAGTAGCCCCAGCCTGGGTTTGTGCCCCTGGGGCTGCACACCCAGCCTTGCCCACAGATAATCTGCTTGCAGAATGAAAGCTGTTGACCTGTCACCTTCCCCCTCTGCCCAGCTAATCTTTAACTTGCTGGTGAGATGCTCTCAAAGCAGTAAATTACTTCACACCCAAGCGGTCTCCCATGCCATCCTTCCCAGTGATAAGAAGCCCTGGGGTGGATCTATCGGCTGCGCCGTCACTCGAAGCAGCCCTGGCATTTATTAGTGCCAACCCACCCAGCCTTTCTGCAGCTGCAAAGCAGAGGCGAGCACAGCCCCGGGAAGGAGCCCCGACAGCTCAGCCTCCCTCCTGCCAAATTGGATTATCCCACATTAGCAGCAGGGGCTGTTCAAGCCCCTCCACTCATGTTTGGTTGAGCACAGGAGCCTTTTGTACCTCACAGAGATGTTTATAGGAAAGAATCAGCAAATTATTTGGTTTTCTCCTAATATACTGCCAGCTGGCAACCAGGAAGCCTGTACAAACAGGGACTTATTGCAGCTGCAGCTCCCCAAAGCAGAGGAACGCTCCAGAACACCAACCAGCAAGGGCACATTTAATCACACCGCTCGACAGGGTCCTACAGATCGCAAAGGTCTGGCATCACCGTGGGTCCCAGAGCACTGGGATGAGCTGGTGCTATTCCCAGGACACCTTTCCCAGACAGACAAGCCACGGGCTTTCAAGGAGAATAGACGTGGAATAAGAAAACTAAAAAGTTTCTTAAGAAAACTAAAAATCACTCCAATTCTCATCTGAAAAACAGTTGTTTTCCAGATCCCAAAACTTTTTAAAAGTGTGAGCCCAGCCCAAGCGGAGCTGCTGAGCCAGGACCCAAGGGGCTGCACAAGCATCCTCCCCTCCCTGCTCCTCACAAACTCCACCCCAGCCTCTGGGGACTCTGCACTGTCACTTATCTGACAAGTAATCCAGGTTACCTGCTGGAGGGGATTAGCAGAACGGCATGAACCCTTTTGTGCACAGTCTCACTCAAAAGAGTAGATTTACAACGTACAGAATTAAAGGCATTTAACTGAGTCAGAAAGGTTACACTGCCTTTTAACAGGGTTTAGATAATCGACTTTAAATTTACTTTCTTATTTCATCCAAATCTGCCTCCCTGAGTATCCCTGTGCAGAGAAACCATGACTCATCTCATTCCTACCATGGAGGGTAACTAAACACAGGGGGTGAGCCCGACTTTGCTCCCCTCTGGAGTCCAGGGTCTGGGAGGGAAGTGCGGTACCCAGACAGGGGAAGCCGAGGCCCCTTGTCTTGGCCCTGAAAACCAGTAAACCACAACACTGAGCTTCTGGTGGGTGCAAGCAGCATCTCCTGGAGAGTGGGGCAGAGCAGGGAAGAACAAGAGAGAAGAGAGAAGCAGAGGAGGAAGAAACTTCGCTGCTAAAGAAACAGGTCTGTCATTGCCTTTCAAGCTGCAGCCCTTCACAAAATGGAAAGGTTTTATTAGAAGGTGAAGAGACAATGGGGTATTTATTATTAGAACAAAAGCCACTAGAAAAGTTATGTACAAGAGAGAGCAATCACCTGCCCACCCACGCTCCGCAGCAGCTCCTTGGCTGAGCAGCCACCTTTTCACCCCATCCTGCCTCACAGAATCCCAGCATGGTGGGGTTAGAGGGGCCCTCTGGAGATCACCTGGTGCCACCCCTCTGCTCCAGCCAGCATGGGCACCCGGAGCAGGGGGCCCAGCAGCGCAGTGTCCAGGGGGGGGTTGGAATCTCTCCAGAGGAGACTCCACAACCTCTCTGGGCAGCCTGGGCCAGGCTCTGACACCCTCACACCAAAGAACTTGCTCCTCCTGCTCAGGTCGAACCTCCTGGGTTCCAGTTTGTACCTGGTACCCCTTGTCCTGTCACTGGGCACCACTGACCAGAGTTTGGCCCCATCCTCTTGCCCCCCTAAAGGGGCCCTTTAGCTCTTGCTCAGCATTGCCCCAGCTCTCCTCCCAGCTCTGCCAGAGCACTGTGGGATCTGGGTGGCATTTAGCTCCTCTGCCTCATGCAGATAATTTGAGGCTAAATACCGTCCCTGTGTTTCAAGTACTCGAAGATGCTCCGATGAAGGAGGGAGCAGCAAAACGCAGCAGCAGCTCCACTGAGCTCACATGGAGACCTGCTCCCTCCCAGCAAACTCCCTGCCAGCTCCACACCTTCACCGCTGCCTCGTGATCTTTCTGGAAGGTATTTTGGTAAATGAAAGGTATTAAAAATGCACTCTGGGTCCTGCAGTTTCTATTACTTTCAAATGTAAAAAAAACACCCTGCCCTCACTAAAAGGCCCTGGAAGTTTCAAAGACACAAGTAATGACCTGCCAACACCACGCTCAGCTTCAGGCTGCCTAATAATCACTTGCAAGGTTCTGAGGTGTTTTGAGCCTGGGGGCTAAAGAGCATTGAATCTGACATCTCTCTCCTTCATCTTTGCAACTCTGAGTCGGAGGAGAGGGAGTCATCAGATTTAGTGCTCTTTAGCTCCCTGGTCTCAAAACACCTCTGAGATAAGGGCAGGGTAGGGGGGTTAAGATGAACCAAGCAAGGTAACTGTTCAGGAAGGCTTCCCAAAGTGGTGTTCATCCTCTAAGACATGCGATGCACCACAGTTGCTACCATATTGACAGTGAGAAACTCATCCCTCAAAATAGCCTCATGTGAGAAGGACAGATGGGAGGAGACGAAAAAAGAAAGAAAAGGGGGAGAAGGAACGAGCAAGAGGAAGGGGAAAGGGAGAGGAAGATGCACGCATCCTGCTCACAAACATGTGCGTGCTGAGCAGCGTGGAAGGTCAACCCACCTCCCTGGCTGCAGGATGGAGCAGGGATGGCCCAAGGACGGGACTCAGCCCTCTGGACAGGAGGAAGCTCAGCAAGCTGTGCTGGCTGTACCTGGAAAAGCCACCGACTGCTCCAGGCAGACACTGACAGCTGCCTGATGGCTGGAGAAGTGTCACACGAACAAACCCTCTCGTCACTGGCAGCAAAGCTTGTCGTGCAGGCAGCGCACTGGCAGTGTGAATGCAACTGCCTCCTCCCCACCCAGCAGCACTTTGAGGGGCTCTTCTTTAATAACAGAGGTAGTTTTCCTTGGTGTTCCTCTGTAAAACCTACATCACAGAACCACAGAATCACAGAACTGTATACGTTGGAAGAGACCTTTCAGATCATCGAGTCCAACCGCTCCCCCAGCACTGCCAGGGCACCACTAACCCCTGTGTCTCAGCACCACAGCTCCACGGCTTTGAAACCCCTCCAGGGATCACGGGACTCCACCACTGCCCTGGGCAGCCTGGTCCAGCCCTGGACAAACCTGGAGGGGAAGAAATTGTTCCTCAGTTCCAACCTAAACCTCCCCTGGGGCAACTCGAGGCTGGTTCCTCTTGTCCTGTCACTTGTTGCTTGGGAGCAGAGCCTGACTTTACCTGTCTCTGACCTCCTGTCAGGGAGTTGTTGACAGACAGAAGGGCTCCCCTGAGCCTCCTTTGCTCCAGGCTCAATACCCCCAGGTCCCTCAGCTGCTCCTCACCACCCTTGTGCTCCAGCCCCTTCCCCAGCTCTGTTGCCCTTTTCTGGCCATGCTCCAGCCCCTCAATGTCCTTCTGGGAGTGAGTGGCTCAAAACTGAACCTGGTATTC
>JAAGNO010014950.1:378-19837 GCA_033439905.1 Ceryle rudis
CGAAGCAAACCACGCCCAACGGACGAAAACAGTCAAGCATAGCTGTTGAACAATCTTTTTCTCCCCCCCGCCCCCCCTCCCCCCCCCCCCCCCCCCCCCCCCCTTCAATAGCAGGACTTTTTCTCCATGCTGTGGTGGTGCATTTCCCTTTCTCCCCTTGCATGCTTGCAGAACACACAATTGCTGGGACTCCAGATGTGCTGCATCTCCTCACAGAAGGTTCACCAGCAGACGTACATGGGGCAGCCTTTAAAGACACGTGCCTGTAGGCACCAGACCCCTTGAGTCCCTGCTCCCTTTGTTGCCCCTGGTACTATGGGATGGTGCTGCTGTTCTGCCATCTCTCACTGCATGCCTTCTCTAGCTCCTACAAAGGCAGAACAGGTTGCTGGTACTTTGAAAAAAATACAAGAAATCTTTAAATCAGACACAGACTTCTTGAGATTTAGCACAGGTATGCTTAGCCTAAATTTACATTGTCTTCATAGCCTTAATTTACATCATCTTCATAAACTTAATTTGCTAGATACACTTCACTGAAGCTTTAGGAATTTCAGGTGATTCACTGTCTTTTGCTGCCTAAATACAGCTATTTATCATCTGTAGAACACTCTCTAGAGCATCTTTCATCAATACAAAGGCAATCTTAAGAAGAGTTATTTTATTTCCATTTTAAAATAGGGGAAATCAAGAGGGGACACATACAACAGGCTGTTTTGGAGCTGAGAATAAAGCCAACCTTCCATCTGTTTTAGCATTACCCTGTTTTCTCCCCCCGTCCCCTTTTTTTTTCCCCCCTCCTTCTTTCCATTAGTTCTGATATCTCTGGAATAAAAAAATCTTGGGTTTCTGGACTGAGTCATGAAGGGAGCATTAGAAAAATTCTTACATTCTTGAAACTTTTCTGAGCTTTAGGAATCCAGTGCATCAGAACACCACCAGGCAATGTAAATTCTGCATGTAATAGTATTCCTGTAACATTGTGAGCATAGAAGCAGGGTTCTGAATCGGTGTTCTGGTTTGCTGTTAGCACCCATCTTTCAAGCTGATTAGTCATCTTGTATTCTTATCATTACACCAGTCTTCCAAAATATGTTCCAAATATTTACCAAACTAAAAATCATAGTGACTGCAACCCTGTATATCTCTATCCATTATTACATTTTTGTAACTTTAATTTTGGTAATTAATAGGAAATCATCGAATAGGAAGAGGTAGACATCAAGGACTCTTGTGCCTTTTGAGGACAAACCCAAACAAACCAAAAAATCAGTTTTACAGTGTGATTATTTTAAGGAATTGCTACTTCTAAGGTGAGGCACATCCATGAACCATGGCATTTTACAAAATGCTTTCAAGAAGGATACATGGTTTCCAATGGTTTTTCACAACTACTCATCTCCAAAAAAAAATCCCGTCTCTTGATAATTTTGGCTGCTAATACTTGTACCTTGTAGGAGCTACTGCATTACGAAAAAACCCAACTATTTGACTGCCAGGAAAAGTGACCTGGATCATCTGGAGTACCTACAAATACCACAGTCAGCATGCTAGAAGTTTGCAAATCCTACCTGGTAATGAGTGAAGCTTCTGAAAATGGCAGAGATGAAGAATAGGGAAGTGCCGCCTTTTCCTGATACCCTTAAATACTGTCATGCTGTCCTTTTCCCAGGCTTTTGCAGTGTTGGTAACAGTTAATTGATAGCATGAGAAGAGCCTTTCAGAAACTACACTGCTAGTGTTAGCTTATCTTTTCTTCTTACCTGGGAAGTCATAATGATGTGAGAAATCTAACAAATGTCTGTGAGACTGCTTCAGAATCTTTCAGGCTAATTGCCCAGCCATGTTGAAATCTCAGGTATTACTATAATAGATAGTAGGGAATAACTTAACAAAAGCAAGATTAATTTTTTAAGCAATTTCCTGCAGGAAACCTGGACTCTCTTTTTGATTTGGAGAGCTTGGTCCTTTGACTTTTTTCTTGTTTATGGCTCTGTCTGCCCATTTCCATTAATCTTTTTTCATTTGCCTTTTTTCATTCCAACTTCCTGTCCTATTTCACTCCCAGAATCACCTCCTCTCTCTGCTGCAGGCTTTATTGTTTCTCATCTGTCTTCCATCTACTGTGCACCGGTAGGGCACCTCTGGGTGTGAAAAGTAGGCATGAAATACCCAGCTACTCTTCACAGCGAATGGGGCTGGCCAGAGCTATTGCTTTCAGGCAATCTTTCAGGGTCCAAAAATACTTTCTTGGGTGTTTGGTTCTGAAAGGTTTGGCTGGAACACTTCTTGTCACTTTAATGTTGCACAAAGCAACATCAGTAATTACTGAATATTAAGATTCTGTCAAGGTCATGGATCAGCCAGCTGCATGAAGAATAAAGAAACTACTATGAGGACCTTCTTACATGTCACTGGAGATTCAGAAGACTACAAATAAGCAAGTTAATCTAAAACTACACTTCTGTAGTTTCTGTGAAGTCAAAAACTTTGTAGAGGGTTCTCCACAGCTTCTGTTGTTCAGCATTAGCCTTTTCCTGTGATACACAGGAAAAAAATATTTATTGTAAACTCTGTCTACTGCTGTGGAACAACTTCTGAGTTTCTTTGATTTATACTGTGTCAGAGTCATCAAATGGCATCAGTTGGAAGGAACCTCTGGAGGTCTCTGGTCCAACCCCCTGCTCCAATCAGGCCAAGCTAGAGCAGGTTATTGAGTCAAGGTTTGAATATGTCTGAGAAAGGAAGATCTGCAACCTCTGTGGTTGCCTGTACCAATATTTGGCTGCCCTAATTGTTAAGTTTTTCCAAATATCTAACAGGGCATACCCCATGCTGCAACTTCCATTGTTATGTCTCATCCTTTCTCTGTGCGATTTCAAGATGCCTTTAGCTCCATCTGCCTTAAACTAGACATTGAGCAGTTGAAGACAGCAGTAATGTCTTCCTTGAGACTTCTCAACATCTGAACAAACCCACTTCTCTCAGCTGCTCCTATTCTCAATTACAGGATTACAAAGCAGACAGAAAACTCCATGTAACTGTGGTTTCAGTTTCAGTGATCTCAGTTTCATTCGAACAAGCACAGTTCACCTTAACATCAACTTTGTGTGACTCTGTTCAGAGTGGTGACTTTAGGACATGCTTCTTTCTGTTGTGCAGTATTGTATTTGACTTATGATATCATTTTTTTGTCTTGAAACACATTTCATTTGGACAAGTGGACAAATGCCAGGTGGTTTTACTCTGCAGATTGCAGGCAGCTGATGGCTGGGTAAGAGTTACGCCTGTACCTCCTTCTCAGTTTTTTGATTAGATATTTCAGAAAGAAATGTGGACACCTGATAGCCACCCTTACCTCCTGCACTGGGGACTGATGTCTTATCAAGAGAGTGGTGAGTGCAAAGGCAAGCACTGGCAGGAGAGGACTCGGTGGTTTTCTTTCTCCTCTGCCTGCCACCCCTTAAACATCAGCAGCAACCTTTTCTTCTGCTATGTCCCTGTTATTGTGCCTTCTCCCTCTGCTATTATAAATCTCTTCATGTAGAAAGGAAAACAAAATCACTGAAAAATGAACCATGTCTGTTTTACTATTCCCATTAAAATGGTAATAATGGCAGTGGGAGACACAAAGTGTTGTGCACTTACTCTCTTCACATCTGCTCACGAGGAGTTGGTGAGGGTAAGGTAAGATGTGGGCTGTGCTTATTTCTGTCAAAGCATTGCTACAGCCCTGCAGACATCAGGGCCCGAAGCTTCCTTTCAGCTAGTGGTCTTCTCCAAGCCGCCCAGGCTCTGCTTCCTGCTCATGCAAGGAGGAAATCCTCCTCTCCTGTGCAGGTATTGATTCTGCAGCAGCTCCTCACAAACAGCCTGTGCCCTGCTACCAAATGATGCCTGTGCGTCTGGAGATGTCTCCGCTCTGTCGAGTGACAGGCAGCTGTGACCAGTGGCGTACAAATTAACATGCTCGTGTGGGACCACTGTGCTAACTGGGGAGTTAATGGCATGTTGTAGGAGTGGTCTGTCCGCAAAAGGGAAGCCACCTGGTAGGATAACCCCTTCTTGTTCCGAGGTCAGTAGGCTTAGCAGAGATGAAGTATGAGAAACATCTGGACTTTTCAGTGAAACACACAGCGGCTGTGGCGCCTCAGAGGTGGGTATGGTGACAGCAGCCCTCAGGCATATAGGGAGCCTTGTATCTAAGCGAGGAGTGAACACGCCAAGGGTCGTTCGCTGAGCAGACCCGCTCCAGTGCAGGCCGGTCCGCACTGGGGAAGGCGATCGCGGGGGACGGGCTGGCAGGGACCCTGCTGGGGGCTTTTCGGAGCGGGAAGGCGGCTCGCGCGTGGGCGGCTGCTGAGGCGGCCCGGGCAGGGCAGCACCGCCGGTGGCATCTCTGAGCGAGGCGTTAACGAGCCAGTAGCCGCTCGCTGAGATCACCCGCCCCCGTCATAGAAGAAGCCCTTCGGGAGCGCTGGGCGAAGAAGCGGAAAGTAGCTTCCCCCGGGAGCCCCTTCTCGGGGCAGCGCCGGCTCAGGAGCGCAGGCTCTGCTCATGGAGCCGGAGCGGGCACAGAGGCCGTGGGGCGTCGGTTCGGGAAGGACGTGGCGCAGGCTGGGCGCTGGGAGCGCCGCCAGTAGCAGAGGTGAGTTCAGCTGGAGGTAACTGGTTCCCTGTCCTGACTTGAGAGGCGAACTCGAGGTCGTCGCCCTCCCAGAAGAGGACCTGGCCATGGTTGCCCCTCGGCTGCTGCCAGAGGGAATGTAGGGACCCAGCCGGAGCTGCCACACAGACTTACGGCCGTGCAGGTCTCGTCTGCAGGGAGCGCCTGAGCCTGTCCCTCGGACCTGTGGGCAGCAGAGACACCTCTCATGTGGGGTGACTGGGTGATGGATCTGCTTGCCCTAGGGGCAGAGCAGACAGGAACTGGAAAGGTTAAGGAGTGTCAGGGAGTGTGAGAGGAAGATGGATCGGTGGAGCCACGGCCTGAGGCAAAGGAAACAGCTGGAGGATCCACTAGATGCAGAGGATCCCCTCCCCTCTTGCAGCCAGGCAGAAGGAGGGGACCTAAGAGATGGGGGGTAGTGGAAATGGGTCCCTGCTCAGGGAGGCAGCACATCCCCTCTTGGCCTCCCTCACTTTCCCAGTTCCCTTACGCAGCAGGTTTGGGGCTCTGGAACTTGAGGGCCAGGCAAATGAAGACGTAGAGGAAGGTCCATGGAGGGGTTTGCCTGGGGTGAGTCAGCCAGCCCCATGTCATGGGACTGCTTCTTTTAAGAAAAACAGGAGGGTAATTGTTAGGTGATCCCTTTCTGAGGGGAGCAGAGGCCCCTTGTGCCAACTGGATCCATCCCACAGCGCAGTTCTGCTTCCCTGAGGCCCGGGTTAGAGACATCATGAGGAAACTCCCTAGTCTGGTACAGCCCCCGATCTTTACTCACTACTGGTTATGCAGGTTGGCAGTGATGAGGTTGTGGATAGAAGTCCAAAAGTGACTAAAAAGGACTTTAGGGCACTGGGGTGATTGGTTGAAGGATCAGGAGCACAGGTTGTGTTCTCAATTCCTTCAGTTTCAGGAAGAATGCTGAAAAGATCAGGAAAACCCATGTGATTAACACATGGCTCAGAGGCTGGTGCTGCTAGTGGAATTCTGGGGTTTTTTTTGACCACAGGCCTGCTGGCAACAGGTGGGGAACACCTGTCGCAAAGTGGGAAAAGGATCCTGGGGCAAGAGCTAGCAGGGCTTATTGAAAGGTCTCTAAACTAGACTCAAAGGGGGATGGGGATAAAACTGGACTTGCCAGAGAGGAGCCTGGGAGCAGCAGGCCAGTATCTGTGGGATAGTGAGGTTTTTGCAGTGATCTGTTTCATTGGAGGTGGGGCACAATGGTCCATGCAGCAGCAAAGACACAAGAGTTGATAGGCCAGTAATGCTTGAAGCATCGGAGAACAATCTGGTGGGAATTGGGGCTTCTCCCTCCAAGAAAGTGGCAGGACCATCAGTCCAGGTGAAGTGCATCTATAGCAATGCACGCAGCATGGGCAACAAGCAGGAGGAACTGGAGGCCATCATGCAGCAAGAACACTATGATATAGCTGCAATCATAGAAGTGTGGTGGGAGGACTTGTGATTGGAGTGCTGGAACTGATGCCTACCAACTTTTCAGAAGGGACAGGTGCGGCAGAGGGGTGGCCCTCTATGTCATGGAGGGATATGAATGCCTACAACTTAAATATGGAGATGGCAGGGTTGAGTGTTTATGGGTAAGAATGAAGGGGAAGGCCAACAAGGCAGATACCGTGGTGGGAGTTTGTTTCAGACTGCCCGATCAGGATTACGAGACTGATGAAATACCCTATAAGTGGTTGGGAGAAGTTTCTTCACAATTGCTGCCTGGTCTCACGGGGGACTTCAATTTCCCATGTGTGTGCTGGGAATATAATACAGCAGAGAGGGAGCAGGCCCAGGGTTTGTGGAAGATAATTTCCTGATGCAGCTGGTGAACGAGGCAACTAGAGACAGTGCCCCGCTGGACCTACTGCTTGTTAACAGAGAACTTGTAGATGTAACATTTGGAGGCTGTCTTGGGCTCAGTGATCATGAAAGTTTTTGATTCTCAGAGAAGTAAGGAGGGCGGTCAGCAGAACTGCCACCTTGGACTTCTGTGGGAGAGAGTTTGGCCTGTTCAGGAGACTGGTTGTCAGTGTCCCTTGGGAGGCCATCCTGAAGGATATGGCTGCAAAGCTGCTCAGCAGAAAATGACCTGGGGATGTTGATCAACGGCCAGCTGAACATAACCCAGCAGTGTGCTCAGGTGGTGAAGAAGGCCAACGTCATCCTGGCCTTCATCAGGAATAGCGTGGCCAGCTGGAGTACAGTTCCACTGTACTCGGCACTGGTGAGGCTGCACCTTGAGTACTGTGTTCAGTTTTGGGTGCCGCAGTATAAGAAGGACATTGAGGTGCTGGGAGCGGGTCCAGAGAAGGGCAACAAAGCTGATGAAGGGTCTTGAGAATAAGTCCTATGAAGAGCAACTGAAGGGGCTGGGATTGCTTCATCTGAAGAAGAGGAGGCTGAGGGGACACCTTATTGCTCTCTACAATTACCCAAAAGGAGGTTATAGAGAGATGGGTGTTGGTCTCTTCTCCCAGGAAGGACAAGAGGAAATGGCATCAGGTTATGCCAGGGGAGGTTTAGGTTGGACTTTAGGAAAAACTTCTATACTGCAGTGGTTATCAGATATTGGAACAGGCTGCCCAGGGAAGTGGTTGAATTGCCATTTCTGGATGTATTTAAATGCTGTCTAGATGTGGTGCTTAAGGATATGGTGTAGTAGTGGCCCTGGTAGAGTTAGATGATGGTTGGACTTGATGATTTTAAAGGTCTTCTCCAACCATAGCGATTCTGTGATTCTGTACAGTCTAAAGTTTCTGTTTTCCTATTGAATGTGACAGCAAAACATTCCCTTTGAGTAGCTGGCATTGGCTGGTCAAGCTGATTTCTTCAGCACCTGGCAAAATGAGTGTCCAGATGTGACAACAAACTCATGCAGATTACTCATCCTTCTGGTGGCTTGGCTGTTTCTCAGTATCTCTCTGACAAGCTGTAAATTTGATGTTTCTTTCCCACATCTGCCCAAATAGTGTTGCAGAGATTCATTCTGGCCCTGCCATAGCAAAGCTTGATCCTGGCGTGGCACTGCTTAGGGGCTGGGGGCTGTTTTGTACTGAGGGAATGTGAGCTAAAGCACATCATGCCCTACTTACCGTGATCCCCCTGCAACATCTAAACTAGGCTGGTACACAGGTCAGTGTATGACAGTAAAACACGTGAGAGACATTTTACAATATGGCTTAGGTTTTCTTTCTTTTGTTCTATAACCATTTCACTTTACTAAGGTGGAGGTCATGAAGTGAAGGGATTATGTGCAAAACATCTGATTGATCGAGGCTGGCAGTTCTCTTTTGGCTTTGTTCTCTTGCCTGTTCTAAATTGCAAGGGTGGATTTTCACATGTGCAGGGGGACATAGACTCGGAAGGGTGACTTCATATCAATAATACTCTGCAGTTCAAAACACTCTGTGAACTTCCCAGTTCAAGAGGGACAGGGAAATACCAGAGAGAGTCCAATGAAGAGCTACAGAGATGATGAAGGGACTGGAACATCTCTCTTATGAGGAAAGGCTGAGAGACCTGGGACTGTTTAGCCTGGAAAAAAGAGAAGACTGAGAGGGGATCTTATGAATGTTTACAACAATCTGAAGGGTGGGGGTCAAGAAGAAGGGGCGAGTCTCCTCTCAGTTGTGCGCTGTGATAGCACAAGAGGTAATGGTGACAAGTTGAAACACAGGAAGTTACCCCTCAACATAAGGAAAAACTTCTTTACTGTGAGAGTGACAAGAGCACTGGAACAGTGCCCAGAGGTGTTGTGGAGTCTCCTTCTCTGGAGAGTTTCAAAACCTGACTGGATCTGTTGCTGTGTGGCATGCCCTGGGCGTTCCTGAGTTGTCAGGAGGGTTGGACTCGATCTCCAGAGGTCGCTTCCAACCCCTACCATTCTATGATTCTATGAAATGCTATCTACACAGTTTTGCTTCCAACGCTTTCCTAGTCGGCCCTTAAAATTCTTTTATAAGGCAAGAAGGCTGAAGACAACATCACCACCACCAGCACTTTACTTCCACGTAGATGCCAAAATCTTCTCTCTGTTTCAGGTTTTCCAACTAGAAGATGGGAGGTATATAATTAAGGCAATAAATCTGGTGTGTCTGACAGGGGTCACCCTGGAAAAACTGCAGAGATGACTTGGAAACTTACCAAGAAATAATAATGTCACAAGAAAGAAAGGAACAACATTTTTTGTTTTGTAATGTGCATTTTACCTGATGTTTCCTCATACCGAGGAAATTAGAGGAAGTTAAAAAAGTAAAGAGCAAGTTAAAAAGTAGTAGAAGTGATGAAGCAGTAAAAACCTGACAGTGCTCAAACAGCGCACGGGAGCACAGTTCTAACAGTCCTGCAGAGGTGTGAAACATTCTTAGACTTTGTTCTTATTAGAAATAAATGATGTGAAGTTTATGTGGAAGCTGAAGCAACTATCTATGCAACAGCTTTACATGGCCTCATAGAGCATGTCACTTTATAGCTGAGTGTGTTAGATAGCTTAGAATTGTTGAATTGCCATCCGTGATAAAACTCGGTTTTGTCTGGGATTTTGTCTGCCTCACAAACATTATCATTTAGAACGCCTGAAGTCACAGCTAGTAGCGGTGAGAAGCTGAGCTCTAACTTCCCTTTGCTTTTTTTAAGTCCTAACCCTGAGGTAGGGTTTTAACATTTCCGCAGAAGTTTTCCCCCTCTACTGCTACAGAAAGTTCTGGTCCATAAACCGAGTTTCTGTTTGTATTATTATTTCCAACTTTTCAGTCGCTGGGAAGCTGTGCAGGAAACAGAGCCCCTGGGAGATGGCTGCTTGAACAACTGCCTTGTTTACCATGCATACTGCCCGAGAGGGTCACAGGGCAGTGCCTGGCCATGGCAGGACAGCTGTGTCCGTGCCTCTCTCTTGCTTAGCAGACGTGGGCCAAAGCACAAGAGGTATTTCAGTCCCACTGAGCTCTTAATTAAGCACTTAAATACACTTCTGGGTCTAGTCCATGGAGTAAAGGAAGGCTCTGTGGGATGGAGTGAAGGGTGGCAGGGAACATCCAGTGATGGAGCTGGGATCTGGTCTCAAAGGAACATCTTCCATAGAGTGAGAAGCATGCTTCTGCTGGTGGCAAATAATCCTTGACATCTAGGCTACTATTTCCCAGGAAGGGAAGATCTTTCCACGCTTTGTTCCATGTACAGAGCACCTTTCCATGATCACCTCAACACATGGCAGTGAATAAAAAGAAAAACATCTGACTGACAGGAGGTGCTTGAATCTGAGACCAAACTGCCCATAACAGATGGCATGTCCTTGACTGACTTGTTTGCTCTAAAGCTTGTGCATACTGTGATAAATGGTCTGCTGCAAGGACCTGCTGACATTAGGCAAGAATGCATGTCATTATGTTACCTTTCTGAGTATGGAGTTGAAATCCATAGGAGAGTCTGACTTGCTGACATGCTCCTTCACAGTTTAAAAAAAAATTTTCAGAAAATCGAGACTTATCT
Source organism: Ceryle rudis (assembly GCA_033439905.1). Taxonomy (NCBI): domain Eukaryota; kingdom Metazoa; phylum Chordata; class Aves; order Coraciiformes; family Cerylidae; genus Ceryle; species Ceryle rudis. The sequence goes on from JAAGNO010014950.1 coordinate 10,544, forward strand.
AAGACAGGAGGGGGTGGGGGAAGAGATAGTAACATCAGTGATCTTCTGAAGTTAGCTTTAAAATAACTTTATTTCTCATTTCTGGTCTCTTCAAAAGCCTAATGGAGTGCCTGTGCTTATCTCCCTGACATTGCCAGAATTCTTTTCCAAATTATACCTGTAATGCTTTATAATTAAAGAAGCTAAAACAAATTTATACAAATACTTTGTAATAACACCATATGACAAAAGCTTTGAAACAAGATTAGTTATTCAATTTAAACTTATTTTAGGGTAGCAGCTGTATTTAACATGAAAAATTACAATGGATGAATGGTATTTACTGGAAAACACTGATTGTCTATGACAGAGCTGTGACAATTAAGGAAGACTTCATGGTCATTAGAAGAAGATACCATCTTTCATAGTTTGAATTTGTTTCATGATATTAGAGATGAGGTAAATTTGTATAAAATGCTATAAAAAGTCACATATTCCCCATAAGTTAACTTTACATGCTTGCACTGGATTCAAGTGTGCCCACGCTGTCAGTCAGATGTGGGTGAAAGCCTTCTCTTAAGCCCCCATAAGCCTTGTGAACACACCATTTGCACACAAATTCATCACCAGGCTCACCTTCAGACTAAATTTTAGGCCAGAGGAGAACATCATCCTCTGTGTGTTGTAGCTGCACACACTGCTTTGTTGGGTGTATTTATGGGGGCAGGGTTGCTTATAGGATGACACTTATTCTTTCCTTTTAACAAGGGTGTATTTTATACCTTTTACAGCATCCATTTTTTCATGGATTCAGCCTGCTGTCAGGAAGAAATTCATGCTGTAAAATGCATGAAAAAAAAAGGCATAAAAGGCATTGAAAGCAGCCATTTTCTCCTACCTTTGACTACTATTTAAATACAAGTATGCCTAATAGATGATCATTTATCATCCTCATCAATAAGGAAAATAAAAATAGAAAACAAAATACAAAAATGTATGAAAGATAATTCTCTCAAGACAGGACCAAGCTCCAACCAAACTCAAAGCTTTTGTAATTGCTAAAAGGCACACAGCAATACACCCCGCTCTGTTCTTTGAACAAGAACAGGGAATCGGCAACCACGCTTCAACTGAACTCTAGTTTGCTGCTTGTATGTTCTTAGCCCACAACAAGCACAGGGTGAAATAAATCTGCTAAAAATCTCTTTATCTCCAAACCTTCTCAGGTGGTCAGTCACTAAGCAGACTTACTGATGTGTTTGAGTTCTGGCTAGTTGTCTCTACTGTGACGAGCTTTCCTGCTTTTCTTGTTTTGGCTAAAAAGGGAGAAGTTAAATGTTAAGGGAATTACAGCAAGGAGAAGAATTTGAAGTAAGCACCTGGTTTAGGGCATGTGATTGTGAGCAGCCATTTAACTTGGGCAGCTGAGGATCCCCTTCCAAAAGCACTGTAAAAGAGCTTTCACTCTAAGAAAAACTTCTGGTTTGCTTCTAAAGTTATGTAAAAGCTGGTTTGGACTTAAAGTTCCCTTTAACTTTCAGGAGCTGAAAATGGTCTCCTAGGAGCTGGCCACAAACAGCAAAGAGATGGAGCACATCACAGCCAAGCCTTGTGGTCTGTCTCCTCCTGGAAGCTGGAGGGTAAGTAGCATATGAACAAAAAGCATTCAGTGTGGGTGGGAGATATCCTTCCATTCACACCAAGGGAAACCTAGCTCAAGAGGGTGGTCATTGTTTTAACTTGCTCTGTGGGAGTGCAAAGTCTTTGTGTCCATCGGTTTGCAAAAGAAAACTTGTTCTTGTAGTTATTTTTCTGTTCTTACTGTTTTGCTGTAAGGATTATGCAGTTGGAGGTTTTATTCACAAATCCTTTTGGAAGGATGCTGCTTTAGAGAATTAGTCTCAGACTTGTGTTTACTTCAGAAACAACCGCCACATGAGCTCTCCACCATGTTCAAACGCCCGTTTATCTTTTGCTGGAGGCATATGAGCATCATTTGCACTGGTGAAATTTGACCACCACTGATACACCAAATAGAAATGAAAGAAAGACTAATTATTTGACTTAAGTTCCAAGTGTGAGCATTGAATCTAAACAGAAGCTTCATGGATGGCTTCTTGTCTCCTTTTATTAGACTGGTTGACTTCTGATCTCAGTTAAGACTTATTTTTTTCACTCACTTTGTTTAACTCCTCCAAGTTTGCCAAAAGTCTCTACAAATCCACATCCAAGAGAAATTGATTACTCTGGAGGTGTTTTAGAGTGTTCATAAATATCCTTAAAAACAAAGCAAATCCATGTTATTTACTATTTGTGCCACTTCAATAAATTGATTTATTTTTCTGGAAAGAACATTTTTGCACTGTAATTCTCATGAAATGATCATTTGGTTTAGGGAGGGCAGAAGAGAACACTCTTGAGAAACTTTTTCTGACCTGCCTGAAGGTTAAATACTGGGCTTTGTGTGAGAAGGAGGGTATGAGTGAGTGATGTCTCTGGGGTGTTTCTCCAGCTGCTACAGGGGCAGCTATGTCCCTGCTGTGCTCCCTGGCAGAAAAGGGGCAACTGAGCTCCCTGCAGATGCACATGAAGGAATTAATAACATCAGACTCATAGTTAAAGATTTCTATGACCTTTCTAAATGCTTTCCCTTCTACTCCATGCATCTGTTGTTATATAAGTTGTTTAGAGTTACTATGGGGTAAAAACCCAACTTGGACTAGCATAAGTAGAAGGCTCATGAAGATTTTGCGTCTCTTTGGATTGTTTTATTAAGTGAAATCTTTACTGAGTGAAAATACAATACAGGAAACTGCGTGTGTATTTACTGGCTGGTTTAAGATTTTATATTATTTAAGCTCTGATGGTGATCTTGGAACTGTGCTGAATCTGACCTAATTCTGAAAAAGGCTTAAAAAAAGGTAGATTACGGAGTCAAACTTTTTGTATATGTGTGAAAAGTGTTAATGAAAAAAAACAAAACCATCACCCAGTTGCCAAGACTGAAGAGGTAGTGAGAGTGTTTGCTTAGCCTTGTGTAATTCTTTAGTTGCCATGAACAGTTGACCTGAGAGCTTAAAGGGGATTTACGGTTGTCTTAAAGCAATCTGTGGAGATTCCTTAAAATCAGTGGAATATTTCTATACTGGAATGCACTTAAAGTAGCAGGTCTCTGTAAAACTGGCTACCCAGATTCAGTGGGCTCTTTCTCTGACAAGAGAGTTTGGGAAGGTGGCATGGCCTCGATAATTTATCATTCATGGGTTGTGTAGGGCTGGCTAAGACTTGTCTGTGGGTTCCTACAGGAGGCTCACCAAGAGAGTTTGCATGTCTCCTGTTAACCTCATCCTTCCCAGGACTCATCTGTTTTTAATTTTCTCAGATGTCTGAACAAAGTGTATATAAGGCAGGATGCATCATTCCTGCCTTGGATCAATAGCTGGTCTTGTCATCCCCTTTTCTCCCCTTCCTGTTCTGCCCCACCAAGGAGTTCAGCCCACCCCTCAGTTGAGTCCCTTTACTTTGCAGTACTTCCTGTACTGCCTAGGCTAACTTCTTGGCAACATGGAAGATGTTTCACTAATCTTTTTCCTTTGACTAATAAGAAAATGAAATTGTCTGTGCAGAATAAGAGGAAAAAATGATAGGAAGATATTTAGGGAACCTTCCATCGTTTTAAATGGATACAGTAACTTCTGATGTGTAATGAATGTAAATGTGCAGTTATTCTTGTAACAGTGTGTAATAATCTTGTCTATATTTTTAAACTCTTAAAATTCACCATGACAGAGGTGATTTGGAGTTTTAGGGAGAGGAGTTGTTATTCAGTTTGCTTGTTTTCTTGTAATGTTAGAACTGCAAGTCTGCTGAATTCTGAGATTTTCCTGCACTAGTCAGGACAGTCTAACCACAGCTCTATATGAAGTTAAACAATGAGTACAACGTTATGGACTAGCAGTAGAGAAATATCCAGTATAATCAATTGGAGAGTGGTTTCAATTCCACGTTAGTGATAGGAACAGTGCAATATCAGCTGAAATTACGGAAAGGATCTGCAAGTCAGATGGTGTTTGCAAAGCACCAGAGTAGGGAACTGTGGATACAGGATGAGCAGGCAAGATGGGAGAAAAACGCTTAAGTCATTCCCCTGTAGACACCCAACGAGAGGTTACAGGTGGCTTTATGTCTGCCATGCTGGCAGCAGGGCAAATTATGTTTCATTGTTTTTGAGAAATGAAATTTGAAGTTACCATCTTGAGAACCAACAAATGATCCAGAAAGTGTGTTCACTTGTGAAAAGTTCCCACACTGCTGCTGCTTTTTTTTTGCTTTTAACCAGCTTTTGGCATCTTTCTGCTCAGTCTGTTGCATCCTTATAAATTCATGCCATGATTTATTCTGTTGGTTGAAGAAGAAGAAAGAAAACCATTGACTGTTGCATCAACTGTGTCAGACCTTATGAAAAGAATCTATCATCTATTTGCTTATGTAAATAGCCTGACTTACAGTATTAGTAATTCTTCTGAAATCCTTTAAAAAAGACTTCTTGAAGTCCTTTAAAAAGATTTTGAAAACTGACATTTTGAGCCAAATGATGTATAATATAAACACACTGAATTTGAAAGTAACACAATATGGTTGTCTATGCTTGTAGGATGCTGTATCAAAAAAATAGTGGGCAGCTTGCAAATGCTAAGGAATTTAATCTGTTGTACCACTCCTGCTGCTGGAAAGCAGGGATGGAGGATAGCTTCTTATTTTCTAGATGATAAAATCAAGGTATCAAAGGACTAGGTCTTCATAGGTACTCGGATGGTGTTTTGTTTAGTCCTCAGGTGGCCACTTAGTGACCTGCTCTGAAGTCAGATGTTCACATACAAATTAGGCACTGACAGGAGTCCTTAAAAACCAAGTTTATAGGGGACTGCATATAGCAAAAAGTTTGCTTTGGGGGGTGGGGTACGGAGTGTGTGTTATATGTGGGTTATCTGAGTAACACCCTGGTAGCCCAAACTTGGTGTTGCTATGGCTAGGGAGCCCTGGAAGCTGGGAGCCTTATCTGGCAGACAGATTGTGGTGGGATTTGTGCAACTGAACCTTGGTGTTGGTGCTGACCTCTGCGTGGCTACCTCTGAATGCACTTCTAAGGCAGTAGTGGGAATGACTGTGCCCTGTTTGGCATCTCTGATGTTGCAACTTCTTTCCCCAAATCTGCAGGCACTGCTGAGAGGGTTGTCTTGATGCCTTTTTCTGAAGGTGGTATCACCCTGATCTAGGGTGGTCTGGAATACTGGCAAAATCCAGGTGGTTGTGAGGGCTCTTGCTAACCTTATGTGACACTCAGTTTCCCCCTTGTTCCTCCATTTCAAACAACAAAAGTATACCTTATGCTTACACATTATTTTTTCAGAAAGGTCTTATGTCCACATTAATGTAGCGAAGAATGGTAATTTGACAAGAACATTTTTATTTTTATCCCAAATTTTAAGTATCCTTGGTACAGTATACTGAGTGTTTTGATACTTTAAAGCGGAAAAATTTGTATGTGCTGTGGTCTGTGATCTTAATGGTTGAAAGAGTTTTGCAGACCAGATGCTTGCTTCCGTTTGTCTTTACCCTGTTGAATGACAGAAAAGCACCCCTGATTCATTCTTAATGGTCTTTAAAGCATTGTATTTTACACAGCTTGGTAACCTTGCTCTGTTCTGTAAGGAGCTTACCCTTAACAGAGTGGTTTCCTTATATTTCCAGGCTCTCCTACACAGAGATGAGGCAGTGATGCCAGGTTTATTTGTAGCTATGGGTGGGGTGTATAGGTAGCTTAGGTGTGGGCGTGTAAGGTCATATTTATGTAACACACAAGTCTTTGGCAGGACAAATCATGGGTATGGCAACAGACAGTGAGGTACCCTTGGAAGACAGAACAAATAAAATGTTTTCGTTACTTCAGTATCGTCAGCAGTAGGGGACAACAAACTCAGGGTTGAAATCATCCTCCTGCCATAGTTACACAAAGCTTGCATATTTGTTTGGTTATTTATTTTAAATTTTTTATTTGAGCTATGTATTGAAAAAACTCTGGCCAGCTGCAGAGTAGTGTCTATAAAATGAGCCTTTAAAAAGCTTGAAGAGCAGGAGGAGTTTGTGTGAGGGATCATGGAATAAAAGCAATTGCTTTCGATTTGGCTTTGTTTTTCAGGCTGACAGTGACACATGGAAAGTTTAACCCGTATTTATGAGCTCTAATTTAGTGCTGTGAGTATAGGCTTATAAGGTGTTTGCCTAAGTTTTATCTGCTGTTTTTCAAGACACTTGTAATTCTGCTTTTTTTTGAGGTTGTTGTCTTGAGGTTTTTTGAATGATGAACAACACTTGGAAAGGAAATTTGGATACATTAGTTAGAATTTTTATAACTGGAAAAGACAAGGAAGTGGATTATACAGGGAAATTAACTGATGTATGTTGGCATGTATGGTTTTACTGGCAAGTGTGAGGGTACAGGAAAGGCCTAAAAAAGCATCTAAAAAGTCTCTTTGATAGGTAAAGCCTAGATCCCTTTCATGTGAGTTGCAGTTATTTCAGAGCCCTAGGGCACTAAGGTCTAGATTGGCATGCAGAAAATGCAAAGTACACTGCAGTCAAAACGTTGATGTGACTGACTTACCCACCTTATGCTCCCTTAACCCAGGGAGCTGTACTGGACCTGTTGCCACCCCTGAACATCTTGAATGAGAGCTCTTGTGTTACCCACCCTGCTCTGCCCTCCTGGTGCCAAGGGCACCTCTTCTCCTGCCACCCATGCGGATGGGGATCAGCAGTGCTGACTGTTTTTTCATGTACATCAAGTGCGGTGACACGGGTGGCTGCACTGAAGCCACCCTACCTTCACTGCAGATAAAAGTCCAAGCAATCCCAGGGTGGGCTGAGACCTCTTGAGTCCAGCTCACCTTCTGGCTGCCTTTCTCCAAGAGCAGTAAAGTAAATAAACTCTTTTTACTCAGGTTAGTTGTGGGATGAGGAAAGGTCAGGGCAAGTTAAAAACGTGGTGAAATACTCACAACTCCTCTTTTGGCAAATGGCCACCTTGGCTTTTTGCACTCTAATGGATAAAACAAATGTGTCATCAGTAAAGAAACAGCTAAAAATAAAACTTTTATATGGTGTATTTTTAATTTTTTTAGATGAATATACTGATATACTATACTTGGCTCAGATTTAATACTTGTGTTTAGGCAGTTTGTGCACCAGACTTAAAACACATTAAGCCTGTTGGGTTCCTCCCAGCAAGAATTATGTCTGCGATGGGTTCTTGGATGATGCTAAACACTCCCATTTGCTGCAGATGATCATGATGTGATTGCCAATTCTTTACATACGAAAGCATACCTCAAGGTAATTCTTGAAGATATTGTTTTGAAGCAAGAATTAAGCTATATCTGCTTGTCAGTTTTATCTTGGAGTTGGTATGCAGGTATTTAAAGCTCCTGTGAATAATCCTACAAACCCCAAGCCTCAGATCTGTCATGGGTCTGGCACAGTGGTACAGGCTGTAATTCATGGTGCTTAGTGAGGCACAGGGAAAGCTGGGGATCTACATGTAGGAATGCACTGATGAGAGGTGAGGAATGCCTGTGTGTGTTCAGCAAGCATTCTGAAAGAGTTTCCTATGTGTGGCACTGACCTTTAGACCAGTGTGTGACTGGGTATCACAGTCAAAACTTTCTCCTTTGGATTTTGAAGGCCTTGGTCATTCTTTCTGGAGATGGCTGTTCAGTTTACTTTCATGAACCTGCTAGCTGTGATGACTTAATTATTCTTAGAAAATATTTTGATCTCTGGTCAGCAGCATCTTCTGGCAATTGCATTACAGACTGTACTATATTCTATAATAGATATTTGTGGAAATTGCTTGCAGGTTCGATATATTTCAGTGTTTGAAGGTATTGTAAAGAACCTCTATCCATGACTTGGGTCTGTTACTCTCATGATCAGAGCACTACTATGAAGTGTGGAATGAGCCATTCTCCTCCCTCCACCTGAAGCTGTTCAGGTAGGAATTTGTAACTTACCTGCTTACTGATGGAGATCCTGGCCTGGGCTCTGGTTGCTCCTACCCTGTGAAGGAGGGAGATTATCTGTGTTGTGTCCTCCTCATTTACCTCTTACATTTTACATTCAAGAATATAATGCAGGCAAAAAAAAATTAATAAAATTGAGGGGAATTTTAAAATTAGCAATGCCATCATTTTGGAGTGGGATAACAGGATCCCCCATGAAGGTTATGATGCCTCGTGTGTCTGTCATTGCACTGATCCTCCCTCCACATCCCACACGTGCACACATTTAATAGTGGCTTTTGCTGGGCTCAGCTTGAGCAAACCCCACCCTGTGTCTGACCTGCACTTAGCAAGAGGGCTGTGTGGGGCAGGTAGTCTGTGGCACTGCCTGACACCAGGAGGTCTCCAGGGAACACCTGGAATCCTAGCAGACTCCCTGCCACAGAATTACACCTGCGCTCAGCTGATCTGTGAGACACAACAACAGCAGCACACATCATCTCTCTTTGCTCGTGGATGCAGAAGAAACTTCTGAAGTTCTCCTTGCTGATACAGGAGGAAATGAGCTAAAAACTCAAATCACTTCAGTGATGACATAATGTGTTAAAGGAATAAAGGAACTGATCAACATTAAACATGGTAATATTTATGGAGTCCAAAGCAGCAGAGAAATACCATGGGTCTAGCTGATTACTTTTCACCCATCAGTACTTTTAACCTTCATATAACAGAGGTGATTTCAAGAAAAGATCTCATACTAGTGGAACTGTTAAAATGTGTTTTTAAAAGAATATGTAACTTTTTGGCTAGTTCGTACTATTTTCTTTCTAAATCTTTTCGGCATTTTTTTTGTCTGCTAATTCAAAGATTTTGTATTTTGAGTATAATATGACTTAGTGGCCCTGCTGATTGGAAACAAATGGCTCTTTCCAGCTATTGTTGTTACTAATGGAGGGCATTGTCCAGGATGTAGATCCATCAAGTGAAGCGACACAGGCATTCTGTATCCAACAGTGTGTTTGTGCCAGAGGCTGCTTGCATTCAAATACAGAAACTATTGGTGCACATCAAAAACTTTTTTGGATTTCACTAATAACTCACACCGATATGTAATTAATTGTGTTAGTATACTGTGGCAAAGTGACTGGTGTCTACAGCTGCTGTTGTGCTGTCTTCCGTTGAGAAGTTCTTTACATTGAGGGTGGTAGAGCAGTGGAATAGGCTACCCAGGGAGGTGGTTGAGGCCCCATCCCTGGAG
>JAAGNO010014953.1:0-16434 GCA_033439905.1 Ceryle rudis
CCCGGGCCCCGCACCCCCAGGCCCGGCCGGCCCCACCTGGCCGGGCCGCTTCTGGGGGCGCGGCGGGGCCGGGGGGAGGGCTGGGCCGTGCCTTGCGGTGAAGGGTGGCGTAAGGTGGGTCCTCTCTGCCCCGCAGCCTCCTACAGGTTCGTGGTGCTCCTCTTCAATTGCCTCCTCACCTTCGGTTCCTACTTCTGCTTCGACATCCCCAGCGTCCTGCAGGAGCAGTTCCAGGGGGTAAGTGCTGCGCATTCATCGGGACTGTGCTCCAGCAACCGGGCAGGCAAAAGAAGGCAGAACCAGCACAACTAAGGCCTTGGTTACTGGTAATGTTTCAAAACCTTTTCTTATGGTGTCAGCGTAAGAGTTGTGCTCCAGGGTCTTACCTTCCAGATGTGTGGGTGGGGGATTCTTACTGGCATGTTTACTGTGAGGAAGCCAGGGTGAGCCACGAGGAGTTTGAGTTCTCCCTACTGCCTGGAGAACTGGAAATACAAAACCTGCCCTTGCACCATGATTGTCAGCTCTCTGTCCAAACTACTGTTTGCTACGCTAATGAATTTCAGCTAGAATGGTGTTCACGCCACGCTGCACTTAGAAGTAGAATTGACCCTTAGCACCTATGCTGGGCTGGAAGACTAGTCATGTCGAGGATAGGCGACTAGAGAAGACTTCCTGGGTCTTCAGATCCAAACCTCCTGATGCTGCAGATACCCCATCATGTGTTTGCTAGTGAAAGACAGCCATGCAGGGAGATCACAGGAGGAATAAAAACTAGTGTAAAAACTAGTTGTATTCTTAAATGCTAGAGAATTTTGTTGTTCAGGATTCGGACTGATATCCCAATTGATTTATGGGATTTTTCCAGCCATACCAGAGTCCCAAATTTCTTACCTCAGTTCCTGAATACCTGACAAATTCTTGACTCATCTGTCATTATTGCAGCTTTTATAGCTTTTGAGAGATGATTTCACTCGTGGATGCCATCTGCTGGTAGACTAGTATGTGTTGGCCGAGAGTCACTGTCCTGGTTATCTACTTCAACAGCAAGGGCAGCAATACATCCAGCTTGCATGGAACTTTTGTTTTTTTAAATGCAATTAATCCGTAACATTCAGACAGTGAACTGCAGGCTAAATTCGGTGCAGTTTGTCACTGCATACAGGATAGCACAGTATGTATCCCTTGATCCTCCCCAACTTCTGTAGGTCTGTGTCAGAAGAGTCAGTTATTTATATGGAGCAAAGGAAAGATTGTGTTATATTTTGTAATCGAGGAAACTTTACAGGGTAGTGAAACCAAGCTATATTTTTCTGTACTGAAGAACAGTGCAAATGGTGTTTTTATCTGTTGACACCCTCATATTTTTACTCTGCTGAATTTTGTCTCTACCTGCCTTACACAGGTGGTACAGTTGTAGCTGGAGCTTCTAAAGACCAGTGCTTGCAGCAAAAGTACTTTGCTCTAGAGATCTGTTTCCCCTCAGCCTTAACCATTTCTACTAGAGCAGAGCTGAGAGGCTTGTAAATACGATGGCTGTATAAAACCCACGTGGTTAAAAACACTTCCCTTGTGCTTATTGAAGACACGAAGCTTGTGCCTACTGCTGTGGAAGACCTAGCGCCCATTTCTTAATGCAGATAGATTTCAGTAGTTGGAAGATCTAGGGTTATTTTTTAATTTTATTTATATTTATTTTATTATCTAGGGTTATATTATTCAATCATGCTAGGACTACCAGTTGCCTGCTGTTCAGCAAATGCTTTATGGGTGTGAATTAATATGGACTACTGCTGAGTTTCATATTTATGCACTGCTTAAGACTTCATAGTATGTAATAAAGAGTCAGATCAAGCTAAACTATAGCCAAGAAACTAAGGGATCAAATAAACCTCATGGTGCAGTCTCCTGGCTTTTCCTTTGGACCGAAATGTGTATAAACGTGCTGAGCCCCTGCCAGTAGTGTCACAGAAAGGGAAAGGGAAGGTGTGACATGCCAATGGCCAGACATTTCTCATTTGGCAAGGGCTGGCTTCCTGGGACAAGACACAAGTCCTCCAGTTCCTGGTTGTGGAAGTAGGAACTGAGTAGGAGAAACACAGCCAAGAACTTAATTTTTAAAGGAATGTGTGGATTTTATCTGTGTCTGCTGCCTAACACAGGCTCTGTGACTTGTCATGTAGAACCTGACTTGCCCAAATGGAACCCACCACAACAGCACCAGGCATAACAGCACACTGGACTGTGTTGAAGGCTTGGGAATGACACCTGCACAATACAATTTGCTGTATGCGATCTATGCTTGGACGTAAGTCACTTTTCTCTTGCTCTCGGCAGGCTGGGGTGGTTTGCTAGTTGCTTCCCATCAGCAAGATATGAAAGTTTCTGTTGTTTTCTCCTAGAAATGCAGCAGTGGTTATTCTGGCTGGATTCCTGATTGATAAACTAGGAAATCGCTGTAAGTTCTGAGGATTGATTCATATATTCTTGCACTGCAGTGGGATTTCAGGTTCTTCTTTCAGTACAAAGGGATGATCAAAGGTTCCACTTCAGTAAGATCACAGAGGGATGGGAGAGGAGGGACAGCACTGTGTGCAGGGTGCGTGTCAGTTTGTTGAGCAGCTCCATGAAGGCAACTGAGATGTTTTTATCCTTTGACCACCAAATTTACACAGCAGTGCAGTAAATGTGCTGTCCTATGACAAGCATGTAGCAGGGTTATCTGTTTTCGCTGGGACAAACTGATAAAGTACTGTTCTGTTCCCTGACCTTTGTTGTGGTGTGTGCTGCAATCTCAGATCCAGCAGTCCCAGCAAATGCAGTTGTGCTCTGTCTCTGTATCACAGAGGTAAACATCTTACAGAGGAGCAGACAGGCAGAGAAGGAGATCACTTGCTCTTTGCCATAGTCTGTAGTGGAGCTCAGGACAGGAACAGGGACTCAGAGTTGAAAGTCCTCCATCTGACTTTTTCTGCCTCTCTAACCTTCCATCATGATAATATCGTCATTATTTTGAGGATTCCCAGGTCACTTTATAAAGAGGCCAACCTCTATAAACTAAAATAATGAGGTTAAACTGATTACTGATATATTGTTCTCTTGCTTTTTGACAAAGAATGCTTTTGTCCTGATCTTAGCATGTCTGTTGAGATTTTCTTATTTTGTTCTCTTTTTCCCTAGTTGGTGTCTTTGTTTTCTCTCTTCTGACTGTGCTGGGATCATCAATCTTTGCTCTAGGCTCCCATTTCAAGGGGTCACCATACCTCCTACCAATGATGCTAACAGGAAGACTGCTCTTTGGCTCTGGGAATGGGTCACTTACTAGTAAGGAATTCACATTCTTTATGCTTCACCAGAGGGTCATGATACATTTTTATGTAGCACTCTAGACCCTTGTCCTACCAGTCAGCTTCACCTGCTCTACACCAGGGATCTACGTTGCTAACAGAACACTGTTCCTTGAAGGGTTGCATGGATTTAATGTGTGCCAAAATGTTTAAAGTCTTCCCCTCTAACGAGTTCGTCCTTCTCCCAAGGGTGGGGACAGACCTGTGTTTGCTTTGCCTTTGGGGTTATTTTTGCTTACCTTATTTGAGGGAAAAGTTCACCTCCCATATCCCAGCATGATTTAGTACGTTTTAAAATAGACTGCAAAGGTGACACATGCTACGACTGCTTGGGATGCGCAGAGGTCTCCTACCTCAGCTTAAGCACTCTAGCTTGAGAGGATGTTTGTTGCTTCTGTGCAGTGCTTTTGGCTGTCTGTCTGTTCAAGAGAGGATTTTTGTCTTCTCCAAGTTGTGCAGAATCGTATCACAGCCTTCTGGTTCAAGGGGAAGGAACTGGCACTGGCATTTGGACTGACTCTGTCTTTCTCCCGTCTCGGGAGCGTCCTCAACTTCTTCTTCACCCAGCAGTTTGAGTCAAAATTTGGGATGCAGTGGACACTCTGGGGAGGTGAGTTTCTTTGGCTTTTTGTTTTCTAGACCTGGAGCTAGCCTGTTTCATCCAGTTATGAGAAGTACCTGAAAGAAATAATGAACTTAGCAGGAGAAGGCACATTATTTTCCAGTTTTTCCTGTTGCTTTCTGTATGCAGTGGAGCGTTGCTTACTTTATTGATGCCCAAAGACCCTCTCTCTCTGGAATGCATCCAGGCAGGTTTTGAAAGTCTCCAGGGAAGGAGACTCCACAACCTTCCTGGGCAGCCCGTTCCAGTGCTCTGTCACCATCACAGTGAAAAAGGTTTTCCTATATGTTTTTATGGAACCTCCTATGTTCCAGTTTACATCCATTGCCCCTTGTCCTGTCACTGGACATCACTGAAAAGAGCCTGTCTCTGTCCTCCTGACACCCACCCTTTATGTATTTGTAAACATTAATGAGGTCACCCCTCAGTCTCCTCCAAGCTAAAATCTGACTCATGTCTTTGGAGCTGGGTGAGCTGACAGGTCAGATCACAGCAGTAACTGCAGTTGGTCACAGAAATGAAGAAGTATTAACTTGGATTCTAGTACTAGCCCACGTGTGATACTTCTCCTGCTCAGGGGACCATGGAAGTTTCTTAATGCCTGGCTTGGTTTTGACCTTGACCTTGTTATGCACAGGCCCGCTGAAGTTTAGAAGGCATTCTGGCCATAGTCCAAGAAAGCATCTGTCTTTAGAGACCAGTGGGGCTTTAGATTCATTCTGCAATGAATTCAAAGCTTAATGGACAAAGAGCTCAACGAGTCTTGATGGAGTCATAAGAGGTAACTGGTCCTACTGTATGGCTGCAGTAGGGAAGGCATCAGTTAATGTTGAGGGAAGCCAGGAAGGAGTGGGAGTCATAGAGAATTTTTCATATTACATGCGTTTGGTTTTGTCATTCAGCTCTCTCCACACTAAGGAGTTTTTAACACCTCTTGTGTCTTTTCCAGGTACCCTGCTCTGTGTGCTTGGCTTTGTTTCAGCCATCACAGTCAGTATACTGGATAAAGTGGGCATGAAGCAACTGGGCTTGGATGGGGTTATCCAGCAAGAATCAAAAAAAGTGGTATGTGGTGCACAGGCAGCTTTTCCATCTCGATGCTGAACGCCTGGCTGCATGAGCACTACTTCCGCAGTGCGGGGAAGCCTGCAGTAGTAAGAGCTGGTCCTGGCCAGAAGAGGGCATTAAACCCACTTGGTTAAATCTTGCAATATCCTCAAGATGTACCCGAAGAACTGCTCTGCATCTGTGAGCCACCAGACAAGTGCAGATTTTCTCTTCAGAGCCTATGTATTGCAGCTGTCCAGAGAGCTGAGTTAGTGCTCTGAACAGCACTACTTTTACCAAGCCAGTAACTTCTTGGCTATAGGTGGTTCTGAGGAGGATTTTGCACATCAAACTGGAGAGTAGCCACTCTCTGGCTCACAGGAGCTGTGACAGAAAATAGCTGGTCAGTACTGAACTCTCTCTTCCCAGTCCTTATCTTCCCAATCTCTCCTTGCATTTTTCTGTCTGGGAACAAGCATTACAGGCAATAGGTTGCAATTTTTATGGCACTTACATCTATTGGAAAGCTTCCTTCTCACAATAGTTTTCTATACTGACTTCTGTATCTCAGTGTTGTGACTCCTGTTTATGCTGTACCTTCCCACTGTGCTTCACTGAAGGTTTTGCCGTGGGCTTTTAATAGAGCCTGTTTAGAATCTTCTCTTGCAGCCATAACCTTATTTTTATAAAGAAAGCAATTTTTTTGGTTTTCTTTATTGAATAATGTTAAAGAAGGAAGGAGGCAGCAGATGCCACGTTTCATGTAGAGGTACATGAGCTGCCTTTCAATTCCCTTTATCTGCTGTTACTTGTTACATTGTTTGTGGTCTTTAATGGCTTGCAGACAGTCACATTAGTGTGAAGCTGAAGACAATCTCCTGGTGAGCGAGGGCACCTTTTATCTTTGCAGCGGATTCAGGACATCCAGCGACTTCCCCTTCGCTACTGGCTCCTGGTCCTCACCATCATGTTCTTCTACAATGGAGTCTTCCCCTTTGTGGCAGATGCCAGGTATTGCACTATGGCTGTAGTCCCATTGACTGATACAAGCCTATCAGAGCTTTGCAGGCTCTTGATTTTTAGCTTACTGGGAAATACGGGGGTAATGTGCTTCTTCCTTCCACTCATGAAACACAGAGAAATGTGTCTTTAACACCTAGTTAAAGGGTTCTTTGACCTTTCTTTCCCTCCGAAGATGAGCAAGGCTTGTAAAGGAAGGCAAAAATAACTTACAGGGAAATGATTCATCTGATATTTAAAATCTGGAAAATGACTAAAAGAGGATCAGAAGGATCTGGGAGAAGTGGAAGAAATACTGTATTTAAAAAATAGCCTATAGACATTTTATCTTTGTGACAGTCCAACAACGTGGCTGTCTTCTGAGCTGGGTGGGGTGTTAGCTTCACAGGCCTGGGGCCATTCTGTTCTACAGTTCCTGTGTGTTGTCTGCTTGTGTTTGGAGCAAAGCTAAGCTTTGGTGAGGCCAGGTTTGTAAGCAAGGAAGCCTTTGCATTCCAGTGCAAGGCTTCCAGATCTCCTTTTTTATGCCTTCATTTGCTTAAAACCAAGCAGCAACCTGCCTGATTAAATTGGGACGCCTGCTTCTGTCTTGTGGCTCTGACACAGACTTGTCACTTTCCTGCTTTTTTTCTGTTTGTGGATGATGTGGCTCCCCTCACCTAATGAGTATGAATTTTTGTATTAGCAAAGGCCTACAGTGAAAAAAGGAAATTTCTTTTGTTAGTATTTCATTTGTGATGTACCGTAAATGACTTCAAAATTGGGAGCAAAGAAACATCATCAGCATTGTCATACAGAACAAATGTACAAGTGACCTCTCATCAGTAAAATACATTCAAGATGGCAAGGGTCATCAAGGCCTTGTTGAGGTGGGCTTTCTGTCAGTTGCCCTCTCATTTTAACTGAAAACAATGTCCATTGATCACACAGAATTTTCATTTTTGCAATTCTGCCTCCCTGCAGAATTATATTTTTTTTGTGCCCTGTGGAGCAGAAGTTCAGGCACCAAATTTTGTTTCACATATCTTTTGTGGTAAAAAATGCTGTGCTGCTATCTGGTTGGAAAAGTAGTGGTTGTAAGGCCACTGCTCTTTGGCAAATTCTGTCGTAGTAGATCTCCAGGGAGCTATGTCTTGTTTCATACTTTGCTGACAACACAAGCTATAGACTAGCCATACAAGTAGCCAAGCCAGGTTGAAGCAGCTACAAGATCTCTAAAGAAACTAGCCTTTCTAAGCTGCTATGACTGCGACTGAAAATTCCGTAAAGAATTTGAGAAAAGTTTTCATGCCATTTTTGCGTGTCCCTCACAGGTGAAAGGCTGACTTCTGGCAATAAAAAGAAAACTCGGTTTGTATGTTTTCTGCTTTAAGCAGGTCTCCTTAAAGATGCCAAGTGGAAATTCTTGGTGCTTCTAAACTGCAGGTGTTCAGTTTAAATGTTTATTTTTGCTGCTGGATTATTTTAAAATATTTTTCCTGTCCCTCAGCATTCTCACCCTTGGATGGATAATGCCTTCTGCCTCTTCAAAGAGAATAAAAAAATCCATCTGTGTGTTTTGGACAGGTGATGGCAAACTGCTGCTTGTGAGCTGTGCTGATGGAAGGGAATGCATGCCCAGCTTTAACCTGCAGGTTTACTCTGCACTTGCAGAAGCATCTTTAAAGTGGCCATTTAAGCTGCCAGCTCCTCCACGGTGTGCACTGATTGAAAAGAAAATAAAACAACAAAGGCTTGGCACTACAAACCAGATGGAATCAAAGTTGTTTACGAGTCCTCTCATTAAAACCCTTTCTTTCCATATGTTTGCGCTCAGACTTACTTTCTGTCAGAATAACCAGATCAAGAATCCTAATTATGTATTTCCCCTCTTTCATTTTATTTTTAGCAAGTTTATCCAGGATAAATATTCTGGTTACAGTCAGCAGGCAGCCGCTTATATTGCTGGGGCAGTGTATGACAGCTCCCTTGTTCTCTCTGCAGCAGCTGGCATATTAATTGTGAGTACCCAAAACCAGAAGTGCTTGCTGAGAACTTTTTCCTAATTTTTAAAAAATGTTTGTGTTACAATCCCCTCAACCAGAATTTAGCCTGTTGTTGCTGAACAAGCAGTCCTTTCATTCCTTGCAAACTGCAAGATGCACTTTAGTCTGAATTAAATGACAAGAAATAATGTTAACCTGTTTTTTTCCCCTGTGTCCCTTAATTGTGCTATGGTAGCATCAAACCATGGCAAATGGCTGTATGTTTTGAGAAGTCTGGAACAGAAATGGTCAGGATAAGTTTTGCAGGTAGACAGGAAAGGAGGGCCTGCGTGTATGTAATCAGTCCCTGTTTTGTCAAACTCTACATTACTAATTGGCAGGGCATAATGGTACGTTACCCTCCTCCTTTATTAAAGCCTGCCATTTCACATGAATACTGCATGTTGATTCTCTGACAAGTGTTTGTCTCTGTTCAGGACTAGGCAAGAAGGACTGGCTGGTTTGCTACAGTATCAACAACTAGAAATTACGTGTTGCTGCCACTCACAGCAGCCCACTTGGTGCAGCCGCTTATGTCACTAGGATCAGTGGGAAGCAAGAATCCCTTGTAAAGGGTTTTCTGTTTGTTTCCTTTACCAGGACTACGTTGGACTGAGAGGCCTCTTTGCTGTTGGCTGTGCTGTGTTGACTCTGCCTGCCTTCACTCTCCTGGCATTTACCTTTGTTCCTCCGTTAGTCTCTACCATTTGGTTGGGGATTACTTACTCCTTTGCTGCTGTAAGTTCACAACCCCACTGCTGTAGTTGTTTTGTGGCTGTGCTGCTTCTGCATCCTGGATGCCCTGGTGTCCTGATGAGCATGTTCAGCAGCCACAGTTTGAAATCATTGGCTCCCGACTCCCGAAGACTTTGGTTAGTAACAAATAACCCAAAGAATCAATATGCAAAAATCAAAATGCAAAGCAGAGTGAGGGAACATTTGGTACAGTGTAAAGCATTAATCTGTGTTTTCCTTAGTGCATTTTTACCTTCAAGGTGACACTTGAATCTCTTTTGAGTCTTGTGAGCTCAGTTATCAGGTCTTAACTCCCCTTCAAAACTCTGGAGTCAGGTTATTCCAGTGTCAAATACCTTGTGTTGTCAGTGCTGTCTCAAGCTGCTTGAAAAGGATGGGGAACAGTCTAGGACCAGCCAATAGGCTGGGAGGGATAAATAGCAAATTTTTTAAGAGACGGTATAAATGTTGATTTAGTGGCAATAATTCCTTTTTAAACCAATGACCACCTAACACCTTTAAGTAAGGCTTTGAGTTAATTCCTCTTCTTGTTACTCCAACCAGGCTAGCATGTGGCCATCCATACCTCTTGTGGTGCCACAAGCAACATTAGGGACAGCCATGGGGCTTGCAACCTCTGTGCAGATGATTGGAGTTGGCCTTTCAAATCTGATTGTTGGACACATTCTAGGAACAAAGTCCAGGTGAGATGCTTTGGATTTTTTTTCATGCAGAGACACCAAGAGTGCTCTACCAGAGAGGTGTGAACAGAAATCAGTGTCTTTGCAACCTGATCCTGGAAGGAACCATAGAAGTGCCTTAAATATCTTTAAGTGACTAGTTGTTCTATCCTGTATTGGCCTTTTCTAGTGAATTCAAGATCCCCCTGTGGCGCTGGCAACAGATGATGATCTTTATGTTGGCAAACACTATTGCATGCATTGTTGCCTCTGTTAGCCTCAACGTTGTGGACACGAAACAGGTAAGTGTGAAGAATAATCTTGCATCACCAAGTTGCTTTTAGTGATGTAACAGCTGTTAGGTGCATTCTCCCCAGCACAAAAATGGGACTTGCATGAAAAGAGAGCGATCTGCTAAAATATTGATGCAGAGCAGAGTAGTCTTGCCTACTATCAAGCTATTGGCGGCTGTATTTTTTTGCAGGCAGGTGAGGGGAAGGGCCAGGACACAGCTGTAGCAATACATGCGTAGGGGAAGAACAGTATCCTTTTGGTCACCAATTGCCTCTGAATTTCTAGGGTGGGACACTGAACAGAACAAGAAAGGGAGCACCTGTGGAGCCGGAGGGCAGAGAACCTGCAGATGCAGCACCGCTCCTTGATGATGAAACAGGACATGAAGGCTCTGTCAGCTGAACTGCTGCAGTGTGAGAACAGTGACGGCTGCGACACAGCACTGATCGCAAGGGGAATTTTAGCTTGTATACTTTAAACAACTCTAAAGGGAAACTCAAAGGCAATTGTCTGCAGAAAGGGAATGTTTCCACTTTCTTCTGCCTGGCATACAAGTGAAATGCATCTGCTCTATGGTTCTTGGTCATTCTCCAACATACAGAAACCTGCAGGGCGCACTTTAAGAACTACACCAAGTGAAACTAACCTCGCTGAAGCTTGGTTCGTAGCCATTAGACACTTGCTTTTTACTCTTGCATCAAAACTGCCCACATAAGGTGTGCCTGCCTGAGCCACCGCTGTTTATCTGTCACAAGAATCCTGGGCATCAGCACTTGCTAAACTTGCACACACCTTGGCAGGCCTGCTCTTTCAGTTACTGCTCTAGAGGAGCAGGTGTCATTCACAGATTACATATCCATGCAAGTGACACCACCATTATTCTTTAGGCCAGAGACTGAATGAATCAAATTGCTGACCTTTCACACACTAGCTGAGCTTAACTGCTTATTACCTTACTAGAAATGCTTCTGTAAACTCTGCTGTTCATTTGCCTTCAAAAGTGTAAAAGGCTTTGATCTGAAATTCTGTCCTTTAAACCAGGGTGCTCTTACTCATGAATGCTAGAGGCTAATTTCAGTCAGCCAATGGCCCTTTTCAGTATGCAGAATGCTCACAAACACAGTGTTTACAAAAGCACAAAGGATGATTTAAGAATGAAGTAAACTTTTAACATAGGAATTGAGTACAAGGAATTGAGTACAAGGAATGCTGAAGTGAATGACATGTAAATTATTACAAATTCTTAAGAGAACGAGCAGCCCTGCTCAAGTTGTATATAATAGAAACACAAGTAGATTAAAAGCAATTTAGGCACTGACAGCATCCAGTAAAGCCACATTTTAAGTAGGTATTATAGAAGACAAATCCACACAAAGCAAAGTTTTCTTAAGCTCAGTTACTGAAGAGAACGCGTTTGGATAACAGGGTTGTCTAAGTTACACTGTGAACTAATTTCCCACAACAGACTATTAAAAGATTTTCCCTGTTGGAATCTGGTGCAGCAGAAATCTGAGCATGGGGTGAGAAATGACAGAACTGCAAACTTGTTTAGTTTGGTGGCGACCAGGGATCAGGAGGGATGACACATTGCAGCTGAGCTGGTTGTTACAGCAGTGTTGTACAGGATAAGCATGGTGATGTATTGTGCTCACCAAGCCACTCTCCCTTACTTATCAACAGTCCTGGCTAACCGGGGAGGTCCCAGTTGACTGGAAGCTAGCGAATGTGATGCCCATCTACAAGAAGGGCTGAAAGAATGATCCTGGGAACTACAGACCTGTCAGTCCGACCTTGGTGCCCAGGGACGTTATGGAGCAGGTCATCTTGAGTACCATCACATGGCACATACAAGACAACCAGCTGATCAGGCCCGGTCAGCATGGGTTTACAAAAGGCAGGTCCTGCCTGACTAACCTGATCTCCTTCTACAACAAGGTGACCCGCCTAGGGGATAAGGGAAGACCTGTGGACGTTGTCTACCTGGACTTCAGTGAAGCCTTTGACACTGTCTCCCACAGCATTCTCCTTGAGAAACAGCTCTAGGCTTGGATAAATACGCTCTGCACTGGATAAAAAACTGTCTGGATGGCCGGGACAAAAGATTGGTAGTCAGTGGAGCTAAATCTGGCTGGCAGCTGGTCCCAAGTGGTGTTCCCCAGGGTTCAGTGCCGGGGCCTGTTCTCTTCAGTATCTTTATTAATGATGTGGATGAGGGGATTGAGCGTAGCCTCAGTAAATTTGCAGATGACACCAAGCTAGGTGGGTGAATCGATCTGCTAGAGGGTAGGGAAGCTTAACAGTGGGACCTAGGCAGGTTAGATCAGTGGGACAAGGTTAATTGCATGGGTCTCAGCAGGGCCAAATGCCAGGTCCTGCACTTGGGTCATAACAACCCCATGGCAAGCTACAGACTTGGGGATGTGTGGTTGGAAAGCTGCCAGTTGGAAAAAGACCTGGGGGTATTGATGGATAGTCAGCTAAATACAAGTCAGCAGTGTGTGCAGGTGGCCAAGAAGGCCAACAGCATCCTGGCTTGTACTAGCAACACTGACCAGCCGGAATAGGGAGGTGAGGCTCTAGGTGTACTAGGCCCTGGTGAGGCTGCACCTTGAATATCGTGTTCAGTTCTGGGCCCCTCACTATAAGAAGGACATAGAAATGCTGGAGCATGTCTAGAAAAGGGCAACAAGGCTTGTGAAGAAGGGCAGGCCTAGAGCACAAGTCCTGTAAGGAGCAGCTGAGGGAGCTGGGATTGCTTAGTCTGGAGAGACGAGACCTTACCACCTTCTACAACTACCTGAAAGGAGGGTGGAGGGCAGCCTCTTCTTCCTGGTGACAGAACCAGAGGGAATGGATGCAAGCTGAGCCAGGGGAGGCTTAGGCTGGATATTAGGAAACACTTTTTCACTGAAAGGATTCTCAAACACTGGAATGGTCTCCCAGGGCAGTGATGGAGTCACCATCCCTGGAGGCATTTAAATGGTGTGTGGACCTGGTGCTTAGGGAGATGGTTTATTGGTGAGCTTGCAGTGTCAAAAGGTTGGACTAGATGATCTTGAAGGTGTCTTCCAACCAAAGATAGTCTGTGATTCTGTATTTAGGAACTAAGCAGTAGCTATGCCTAGAATTGTATGTACAATGACTTGCGGTAGCACACAAGTCATCCTCTAACTACTTTCCAAGCTAAGCTTATTGAAACAGATTCTCCTTCCAAGACTGAAAGAATAACCTGATAAGACTCTTTCCTAAGTGTTTAACCTACAAATCTTCAATTCAGGGGCAAAGCAATGAGGTAGTGTATAGAGCTGTAAAGTGAAACCATATTGTTTACTATCGGGCAGCAGTTGAAAGGAAGGACAGTCCTTCACTGCTTATGTGTTATCTATCAAGGTTATTCAGAAGTTCCCACACTAAGCAGATCCCACCCAAAGCATTGTGCATGCTTGAGAGCTGTGAACAGCAACACTCTCTCTGCAAAGTACAGACATCGCTGTAGAAATAAGCATTGTCCAAGAGGCTCTGTAGGGCATTGCAATCTGTAAATTAAGGGATCAATGCAGCAGGTTTATAACACCCTGTCTGAGAGGCTACCCTGTCCAACTCACATGGAACTGGAATTTCTATAGATGTAGTTGCCTCCACACTGTCAGCCAAGACAGTTTGGCACATGACGAGAGTTTTATGCACTCACCGGAAGTGTAGAACTGTGGGTACAACTTCTCCACATAAAGAGCACCCCCTTCCCAAGGGGAATTACTATTCTACAAATAGACTTAAATATTCAAAATACTTTAAGTCTATTTACAGTATTGCTGAAGAGTAGAACAGCATCCCTCGCTTTGCACAGAACACTGAATGCTGCCACAAAGGCACTGAACAGCCCATCCTTGCTACTGCTCCTTCTCCCTCCCCAGGGACAAGAGGTGCTTATCTCATGAGCAGCATGTCACATCTCCAAAGCATACTCCACAGTACAGAAGGCCCGAAGAGATCTGCACAATTTTTCCAATTTCAGGTAACAAAATTCAGTGGTGTATTTACACTGAACTAGATTACCAACCGATTTATAAAAGCAGGCATCTAGAGCACACAACGATGTAACAAAATACAGAGGTTTATTGACAACTGCATGATTATCATTTGATTTGCAATCTCCTTCTGTCTCAGAGATATCATTCTTATCTGATGAGCTGAAAACGTGGTTTAGAATCCAAAGAAAGAAATGCAAGAAAATTAACATATTTATCTAATTTAAGGCCTAGTTGGAAGTTGCTGTTTAAAAGACAGGCACTGTAGCCAATGCACATCAGGTACTACAGGATGCCAAGTCTAAGCTCAGTATGACAGACTGCATCAATGACACCAGACCCTTCAACGCAGGAAACAGCCCCTGGTTGACTTTTCCATGTGGTGGCCTCTTAAAACCCAGTCAAATACTGGAACAAGGAATTGAAACAGATGTGTTGGAGACTTGGCCAGGGGCTAGGCAGTGCAGACTCAAGAACAGCTGCTAGGAAATAATGACTGGAAATAACATAAATGCATTCCAGGGCTGCAGTCAGAATCACTCTCTTGTTTTCCTAGGGAGCCAAATAACAGGAAGCTCCAAACACATACGAAAGGGACAAAGTATA
Source organism: Ceryle rudis (assembly GCA_033439905.1). Classification (NCBI taxonomy): domain Eukaryota; kingdom Metazoa; phylum Chordata; class Aves; order Coraciiformes; family Cerylidae; genus Ceryle; species Ceryle rudis. Next base: position 14,404 of record JAAGNO010014953.1, read on the forward strand.
AAAATCCCTACTTTCCATGGCTATTTTTACCCTTAACACTGCCCCATATATTTCACCTTCACTATTTTAAAAGGCAACTAAGCTCTCATGCAGTCTTCCACCACTTCTGACATCAACTGAACTGAGCAGTCCCATAAGCACTACAATCAGAGTGTTTCAGCACCCGGCCCAGAGCTAATCCCCTCGGAACAGTGGCAGCTCCCAGGGAACCTGGGCTAGAACAGCAGCAGATATACACAGATAAGGCCACTTGTTCTTTGGTGTGTACCTGAACAACTCCTGTTTCGGTATGTCAAATTTAAAAAGTCATTATTAAATACATCAGACAGTAAGCACCTAATGTTAACATTCATACATCAAAGCTCTGGATACGATCAGAAAGTCCATTCAAAGAACAAATGATGGGAGCCACCCTCCCTCACAAATGCTTGTGCAAAATATGCACGTCTTCCTAACATGATCTAAGACAGTCAGCGCAACAAGAAGGTCTGTATTGCTAGAGTCTTTGCTTCTCCAACTAGGGCAGTCTACAGCACCTATCAAAACAACTACAACTGATGGGGAGAATCCATGTAGATCTCCCAACCTTACCAACAAAAATCTGAGGCAGTTGAATGCAAACATAAGGCTGACCAAAGATGAGAGAATTCACTAACAGAGTCAGCACAGACAAACAAACGAATGCACCATGGTGAAGACAGCAGAACAGTGCTGGTTTCTGCAGGGTACAAAGTAATAAACCTCTGCAGAAACTAAGGCACTGCTGTACAGGTTGGGTCAAAGCTAGCTGGCTGGACACCTCAGTATAGTGTACATTTTAGGGCGCTTCTATTCAAGGAGTACCATAAAGCTGTTGTTTGCACCCACATTTTTACTATGAAACGTGCAAGCACTCAACCAGGAAGACTTATATTTGAAGTCTTCTATAAGCACTTACATGAAACAGTATGTTGGACTGATACTATCCCTTGTCAAGCGCTAGTCACAGTAATCGGTAGATTACTGAAGGCATCAGAAAGGCCTAAATACTCTGGGGAGGGGAAGACCGCAATATTTGATGGTTTATGAGTGAAAAAGAAACTTGCAGCATGTTTTGTACTTCTGTCAGCAATTGTGCTGCAAAGGAAGACAGGAGAAAAGCAGAATCAAAGACTGAAGACACTCAAACCCACAGTAGCACTACTTGTTCCCGTGGAACATACTTACGCTGAAGTGACTGCAAGTCAGCTCGCACTATGAAGCTGCACCCTATCACCCAGGGGAAGGCACAGCCTACCTGCTGTGCCTCAGAATCTTTCAGACTTGACCTCCAGGTCCCTACCCATTCACAATGTTCTTCATGTTGACTGTATGGATAAGCTTAACTGCACAGGAGTGTCCCAAGCCACTAGCTAGCCAAGAACTTAGTCTGATGAATTCACCACAAAGTAGTGCTGATCTTTCACAAAGTTACACTAATGTCCCCCTCTGCCACCCACCTAGGCAGGCCAATACTCTTATCTTCCACAGGGCACCCTTTCCCGCCCCAGCCCTCCCTCCCAAAATCATCAGGTTATCTTTCTACACACTGCAGCATAGCCCTCATCCATCTGCCTAAGAATCTACCCACAAACAATAGTCTATAAACTGACCTCACGACCACAGACAAGAGCTTCTGTGCAGACTCTGTTAGTGAAATGGAACCGATGACCCTAGTAGAACGCAATACTGGATTTCCCCCCTGGTGGATTGAGAACTTTGTTGTGTGAGCGTGGCCTTGGCCCTAATCGGGGCTCGTGATTGTCTATCTTGGGTTCTGGCTCCTTGCACCGCTCCTCTTTGCCCAGATCTTTTTTCTCGCCTCCATCTTCCAGCTGTGGTTTGGTATTTTCTGTAGCTGGGGGGGGGGGGGGGGGGGGGGGGGCCAAAAAAAAAAAGGGCCTATGCAGACAATAAGATCATCTTTCAAAAATTAGTAACAAAATATTCCAAACGATTTATTTCATACCATCACAGAACATGAAGTAGCCTCCCCCCTCTTAGCTCTCACCA
>JAAGNO010014955.1:0-26796 GCA_033439905.1 Ceryle rudis
TTTTTCCTCAAAATTTCCCCTTTTTCCCCCCAACTTCCCCCCTCCTCCCCCTCCCCTCGAGGGCGGGGCGCTGAGTCAGGAGCCGACGGGACGCCCCGCCCCGCCCCGCCCCGTCCCGTCCCGCGGCACCGCCCCGCCCGCGGCCCCGCGCTGAGGAAGCGCGAGAGGGTTTGGGAGATATGGCGGGCGAGTTTGGGGCTGACAAGTAGATGTGGGCCCCACAGTGCATCGTGGGTCCCACGGGAGGTCTGGGGGTCTTGTGTCCCACAAGGGGTTGGGGACACGCAGGCACAACTTGAACCCCAAAATGGATTTGAGTATTGTAAGGGTTTGGGGACCTACAGGCACAACTTGGACCCCGGTTTGTGTTCCACAAGGGGTTGGGGACACAGGAGCACAGCATGGACCACAAAATGGATTTGAGTACTACAGGGAGTTGGGGACCCACAAAGGGTTGGAGACCCACAAAGGGTTGAGGACCTACAAGCACAACTAGGACCCCCGTTTGTGTCCCACAAGGAGTTCAGGACACACAGGCACAGCTTGGACCCCACAATGGATGTGGGTGCCTCGAGGGGTTTGGACCACACAAGGGGTTGGGAACTAACAGGCATGGCTTGGACGCTGAAACGTCTGGGCATCACAGGGGATTTGGGACCCTGTCACAGGTGGGGACCTTGAAAGGCATTTGGGTCCCTCAGTGGGTTCAGAGCCCACAAAGGCTTGGGCCACCACGAGCAAGGACTGGAGCTCAGAACAGATTTGGGCCCAAGAAGGGGTTTGAGACCCAGGGGCAAGGCTTGGACCCAAACCAGATTTGGGTCTCAGGAGGGTTAGAGTAGGTTTGTAGGTTTGACTTCTGGAAGGGATTTGGACTCCACAAAGGGTTTGGGTCCCTGCATGAGGTTTGGGACTCACAGGCACAACTTGGACCCCAGAATGGATGTGTGCTCCTCAAGGGATTTGGACCCCACAAGGAGTCGGGAACCCACAAGTGCAGTTTAGATCCCAAAATGCATTTGGCTCTCACAGGGTGTTTGTGCCACACAAGCTCAGTTTAGACCCCAAAATAGATTTGGGCCCACAGAAGATTAGGGACCCAGAAGCAGCCTTGGCCCTTGGGAGGGGTTTGGACCCCCTCAAGGAGTCTGGTTCCCTGCAAGTGGTTGGGGACTTACAGACACAGCTCAGATCCCAAAACAGAGTGGGGCACCACAGGGGCTTTGAGCTCCACAGGGGTTTGGGGCCTACAGATGGACTTGGCCCCTGGAAGGGCTTTGGACTCCACAGGGGATTAGGGACTCACAGGCAAGGCTTGGATCACAGAACACATTTGGACACCACAGGGGGTTGGGGCCCCAGAAGGGCCTATGGACCCATGAACATAGGTTGATCCCTGAGAGGGGTTGGAGCCCCACAAGGAGTTTGGAATTCAGAAGCAGGCTGGGCCCTGAAAGAGATTTGGACCCTACAACAACTTCAAACCCCCCAAGTTTTTGCCCCACGAGGTGGTTGGGATCCAGAAGCAAGATTTGGCCCTCAAAAGGATTTCTGGATACCAAGGGGATTTTGTACCTACGCAAAAGATTTGTCCCCCAAGAGGAGTTTGAGCCCCATAGGGGTTTTGGGCCCCAGAAGGAAGACTTGAACCCTAAAAGAGGTTTTGGTTCCATCAGAGGTTTGGGATGCACAAGCAAGGTTTGGCCTCTAGAAGGGATTTGGGCCTACCTGAAGATGCTCAGGGGCATAGCAGCAAGACCTGGCTCCTGAAGGAAATTTTGGATCTACAGGGATTTGATCCCCAAAAGGTGTTTGGGCCCTACAGGCACAAGTTGATCCCTCAAGAGGATTTGAGGCCCCCCAGAGGAACCTGGGCCCTATGGGCAAGGGTTGACTACCAAAGTGGGTTTGAGCCTCACAAGCAAGAGTTGTCCCCCAGAGCAGGTCTCTAAAAGGGACTTTGGCCCTTTAAGCAAAGCTTAGCCTCCAGAAGGATTTAAGGCTTCACTGGCAAAAGACACAATGTTTTGTGGAGTTCATTTCCCAGCATTGCTGGGATGGGAGGGACATCTGAGACACTGCACCAGGTCACTTCCCAGCTCTGGTCACTGCAGCTGAGGGTCAGCTGAGGTTCTCAACATGCTTTCAAGTGACCACCAGGAAATTTCAGAGATCTGCACTGCTGGGATTAAACCTCTTGCACCAGTAGGTGAGCTACAGACTGACCCCGCATTGCCCAGTTTTGGCGCTTGGCTGGATTTCACCGTACCGGCCGGAGCTGGACCTGCTGCCTGCTCTCAGGGAAGCGCTTTAAAATGTAGCCCTGCTGTACCCCACTGGGTTTGAGTACAGCCAAGCTGCAGAAGTCCCTTTGTAGAACCAAGTCCACAGAGGTGGGAGGACTTGTCTCCTCCAGCTCCATGGAAGAACTTGAAGATGGCTGTACCAGGGTCTCCTCAACTCCACCTCTGCATGCAGCCTCTAAGGGGCTGCTCACCCCCTTCCTATGCCAAGGTCCCACTTTGATCCTTGGCTGGCCATAGCTTTGACTCAAAATTAGACAGAATCAAGTTGGATTTGCCTTGGCCAAGAAGGTAGACAAGGTGGGACTGTGTTGGGGAGAAATTTCCCCAAGCACACATAACCCTCTGCTCCAAACCACTTCCCAAATGGTACTGAGAGCTGGGGTGCTGGCACCTCTTTCCAGGTGAGAACTTCAGTGTGTGTGGTACAGCTCCTTTAGAGTAGACTGCTGTGAAAGTCTCACCCTTAGTACTTTCACCAGTGAAAGCTTTCAAACTCTGGGGATAAAACATTGGAGAAAAAAATAATCTGTTGAAGAAAAAGCTCCTCTCTAGTGCCAAAGCCACAGCCAGTTTGATACCACCATGTGAAGTGGTGCCACCAGGAGTCTTCTCTGCTCTTCATGGTCAGACCGGTCACATTCCATATGAGACACCTGTGTTATGAAAGCAAGCAAAAATACACCCAAAAAGACAACCCGTGCTCATAAATAGAACAACTGTCTTACCCCAGTGTGCGTGTCAGTGATCCCTACGGACAGGGCAGTCCCACTGGTTGCCCTAAAGGTACCACCACAAGAGCAGAGAACAGTAGTGTTGTGGGAGGGTGAGCAACCAGGGTTGACTGAGAACATCTTCAAGCTGATTCTGCTGCTGTACTTGGTGCAAATCCATACTCCTGTGGTTGCCTCGTGCCCCATCTCCAGGTGCTTCACGCCAGTACCTGGCTCACTTCTCCATGTCTCTCCTCCCAGCCCATGAAACACCAGTGAGATCTCTCAGCACAGGGGGGATGAGTTGAGCGTTTACTTCAATGGGGCCAATATGTAATTCTAGGTGGTGCCCTGATGACGGGTGGGTCCTGTCTTTGAGGCACGATGGCTTTCCTGAATATACGGGTGCACAGTGTTTGATTGCCAAAGGAGCGGTTTTCCTGAGGTTTCATTTACCATGTTTGGACATGGCCATGATTAATATTTCCTAACAGGAAGACGTCATGCGTGCAGGCTTTCCTCTTCAGGGTTTGGGTCGAGGGTGACCAAGTTCAGGTTATACACTGGCTCCTCACTTCCTCTGCCTCAGAGACTACACCCCAGCCTCCCCGCCAGCCCGGCAGCCGCCAGTTGCCCATCGCTGAGCCCAAAATGGGTCCTGGCGCCTCTGAGGTCTCACCGCACAACCCCAGGGGACCTGGAGAGCTTCGATATGACGAGACCAGGACATAATACCACCTATCTATACACCGTGTCTGTGAGGGGGGGGAGGGTCATTTGTCACCATTCCTGAGCTGAGTTTGGCATGAAACTCGGGGTATGGGGGAAAGGGGATATCCTGGGAAATGGTGGGAAAGGCTGCCAGTGACCTACAGGCTACACATTTTCTCTCTCGCTTTTATTAGTTTTAATGAAAATAAAGCCACCGTGAGATAAGAGTCCCAGGCAGGGCAGAAATCATTTAGTGATTCGATCAGGCAATGAACAGTTCTGACCCTGAACTGCCCATATTTGTGTGTGTGAAAGAGAAGGAGGGGTTTGAATCAAAACTTCCTGGCTCTTCTTTTTGAAGCAGCATTTTGTTTGTTTTAAAACCAGCCTAAAAGCACTACTACATAAATAAGCGCTTACACAGAAGGCTAAATAACCCCCAGCCAATATAAGATGTTTTCCTGTGTAGGTTGAAAGAAATATTTCAGTTTGACTCAATGCTGTTGTGGCTCTGAGACTCCTTCCTCCAAGAAATGAATTCAAGAGAAAGAAAAAAAAAAAAAAAATCTGTTTCTCTTTAACCTGAGTCAGGTTTGGTTTGGTTTTTAACACAACTTTAGAAGCATCCTCATCTCCCTGCGCAGCCAGAGCGGCTGACAGCCCCTGCGCCCAGGAAAGCCCTCGCTCCTTTGGCAAAGGCTGCTGGCAGCACTGGCCTGGAGCTGGTTTCTCTGGCCTGGCGCCATGCGAGTGCTGCTCCGGCGAGAGGAAATTCCCTGCTGACCGGCTGCGGCGGGGATAAGTGTCCTGGCAGAGAGCAGCAGCCTCAGACCAAGCGCAAGGAGCGGGGAACCCAGTGGGAAAGGACCAGAAGGAGATGCCGCGTAATATACAGGGCAGTGAGATAAGAGGTGTGAGTGGGACAAGCTCTGGATGTCAAGCTCCTCACTGCCTGTTTTGTGCTTGCCCTGTAGCAGGAGTAAAAAGCGTCTTCATGCTTGAGGATGGAAAAACTAGGAGTATCTGGGCTTGGAGATAGGAATTTTTTTCCTAATTTTTCATGCGCATCCTGAGTGTGGTTCTGAAAGGGTTTATTAGCTGGATCTGGCTGTGGATGTGTTGCTGGGTACTGTAGCAACCCATCTGAGAATGAAGATACGGGGACACGGGAAAAGAAACCACCACTGAACTGACCACACTTGTGCAATCACATGTCCAGCATCACCCCCAGCCAGCCCCATGGCTCCAACTCACCCCATGGCCCCGACTTGTCCTGTTTCACATGTAGATAAAATGAACTCTTTGCTTTTAGAACAAGTTGTGCAATCACAGTGAACTGCTGTGGCTGCTCAGGGGCTGCCTGTCTTGGTGCCAGGGCTCCTTCCCACCCAAAGCATCTGAAACACAAGTTGAACAAAGCCTTTCAGTTGTTTTGTGCTGGGTTTTTTTTTTTTTCCCTGAAAGATGGACATAAAAAGTTGTGAATCAAAGACTTTGCTTCAGCCATGCTCTGGGCTATTCACCTACACTGGGAACTGTGGGAGGGATGCAGCTGTTCTAGGACAGCCTTGGGCTAGTGAGTCTGGCCATGCAGATGTGACGGAAGGTGTCCTGTGGTATCCTCATTGATTTTACACCAGCACAACTCCATCCGCCTCTGCCAGGCTGCTCCTGATCTGAGCTGATACTGGAAGCCAGTCAGATCTATAGCGTTTAAGGCCCTATATGCTGTGTCGTTATACACCTCCTGGGTAATTATTTATGCATTTACTGAAACATGCTTTCTTCACTCGTTTCTCTATGTTGTCAATCCTTGATAGAGACAGGAACATTGTGGTGTGATGCTCTCCTAAATGTACAGGCACCCCGTACTCTTGAGGGAGGTGGAGATTATGACCCGTTTGCTGGGGAGCGCTGACACCATTGTTAGATTCCCAGCAAACATGCAAAAATCATCAACCTGAGCGAATAAGTGTTAATTTAAAATGCAGGCACGAAATGGGAATTGTGAAAGAGCCGGGTGGTTTCAGCCACTCACTAGCAATGGTTAGTGGCAGGGAAAATAACTATGACAGAAAAAGTGTGTTATCAAGACAGCTGAATTCATGTGAGGCACCCGTGTCCTCAATTAGCCCAACTAATAGTTCACTTCGGTGTCAGCAGAAAACCTCTCACCAGGATTTGGAGGTGGGAAACAGAGGAGCACTGTGTTTTTCACTCCTTGACATTTCATGAGTCGTCTGTTTTAGTGCTGAGACATCTCAAGCGATGGGACTGTTGCAATTTCTCTTTCAAGGGTATCCCTCTCGCACAATAATTAAATCTCTGGCTTTCAAGCATAATTGCCAATGACAGTGCCTTCGAAGTTGGTTTTTATGCTTGACTGTTCTGTCTTCTGGCAGAAAGGGCTTCTGGAAAAATAAAGAAGCCAGGGAAGGGTTGCAAGTGGCAGCAAAGGCAGGAAGCAGCAGTACAAACTCCATCCTTCCCCCCAGGTAGGAGCAACAATTGTCCCTAAACATTGAGGCAGCCCAAAATACATCACAGTCCTGGCTGCCTAACAGACCCTGAAGAAAGTGGTAGCTTACAGTACAGCTCCATCAGTCCCAGGCTTATTGGAAAATAGTAATTTTTCAACACTAGGACCTGTCTCCTGCTCCAGGTTGGTAATTGGTGGTGTTGGAGGTGAGCCAGGCAGTGCTTGCAGCTCTGTCTTGAGAGGACAAAAACCTCCATTACTTTATGCTCTCTAATTCTCCCAAGGTGTGCTGCTGTCTATCAATAGAGTCGCCATGAGGTAATAGAAATTACAAACCTCCCCAGACTTATTTGTCTGAAAGCATTTCTTGTAAAAATAATTATGTGAGTCTCCGGAACTGTGGCACATGAGAATGGCAGAAGAGAAAGTTTGCAAATTAAAATGCAACAAAAGGCTCTTTATCATAAACTACGAGGGAGACTGAGCGAGAAGGTTTTTTCCCTTCTGTTGGGCTGGCTGGTGGCAGCTTTTAGAGAGGAAAAAGCCATTTTTGTTGTCTGTTTGTCACTTTTCAGTGCAGCTGCAGACCCAGATCTGGGTAGGTTGGTGGGTTTGGACAGGCTCCTCTCGGGGTTCGTTCTCTACACTTAGCATAGCCTCTCCTTGTGAGCTTTGGTAAGCCACTACCCTGTCACTTTGGTGGCTCATGATGGGGATGTCACAACTCCAGTCTCATTTGCTTTTACCTGGCTGCAGACTGGGGACAGGGATTTGCTTGCAGGACCTTGCTAGCCCCTGCTTTCCTTGCAAGAGGCGTCCTGAAGCCTTCATCGAACCCAGGAAAACACCATCCAGAGCAAACATATTTGCAGTGATGTGCCAGACAAGCTCTGGAGGAAATGCCTGAGCTGTCTGAAAAAGTTACGATCCCCCTGTCTCCGGCAAAGGCTGATGAGTTGACTCTGGCATCTCAGCATGAACTTATTCTGATGCAAAGTTTGAGCGAATGGGCTGGACTGTGAATGGGAACATCTGGGACACCCACAAACCTGCCCCTGCAAACTGCCAAGAGTGAAGCCTCCATTGCAGGAGAGGGCTGGAGGCTCCTGGAGGGCTGTGGTGACTCCTTTAAGCCACTGCAAGGGCTCGTTTTGGATCAGAGAAACGGATCCAAAGCCATTAAAAACAACAATATGGCTAAAGCTCAGTTTTCTCCTCCAAAGAAGGTTTTCACAGGCCCACAGTATGGGGCAGGGGCATTGCTTCCCCTGAGCAACTTTTATGATACTTGAGCTGGACTGAAACAGCAGTTAAACACACGCCTAAATTATAACCGTACCAGTAGATGTGTGTGCGTCTCTATCTATTTAAATAAAAAAATGCTGCTTCCATGTCACAAAGAGCTGAAGCAGCATTTGGTGGCCACAGGCGATGCTTCGGTGGTTTCTTCTCAGTGCCAGAGCTCCAGATGACAGTGCTTGTTTAAAAATGGAAACTACCTAAAAGGGCATCAGGTCTCTTTTTGTGTGCTGGTTTTATCTGTGATCTGTTGCTATCCTTCTGACACTTGCAGGATGCCCAAGGCCACCAGGTTTTAGTGTCAGATCCTGGCAGCATGGAAAATTCACTCTGAAAAGGTTAAGTGCATGGAATTAGGTATGGAGAGTTAATTATTATTTGTCTTTGCTGGTGCTTTATGGGCTTGGTGAGAGGTCACGCTCCTGGAGTATTTCTGATCAGTGCTGGGGCTTCTGAGCCAAATTCACATTGGCTGTAAAATTTGGCTGTTTAGCTCCAGCTAGGCTACTGACATAACTGCCGCATCCTGGGGTCTCAGCACTCCCCAGTGTGACTCTCCCACCATCATTGCTCCCTGGGGAGCAGGACCTGGCTCTTATTCCCAGTTTCACCAGTAGGAAACTGAAGCAACAAGCTGGGGCTATCCTTTTGGAGAAGGATGGGCAGAAGCATGAGGTTTTGAGGCTGATCCTGTGCCGGCTATTGCCAAGCTCCTCTGATATCAGTGCAGCGGGTAAGCTCCAAAACCAGGGACTCTGAATTACCCCATGCAGGAACTTAGGGATTTCTATAGAAATTCTGTGGAATTTAGGTTTCTGTGGAATGCTAAACCCTCACACCACAAGCACCTACAGAACCCACGTCCTTAGGCAGGGCAAGTACTGCCTGTGAGGTGGAAGCTGCACAGGAAAACTACTGCTTAATAGTTCATGACAAAATAATTGATCCTTTGGTGATTTCATTGCCAACCAAAACAGGCAGCCTTTAAATTCTGAAGGCTTGACCCCAGAGGACCTGGGATCGTCCACCCCTTCTACCATCCGCAGCAAGGAGCCAACTGCATCAGTTTTGCTCAAGCAATTTGTGACCGGTCTGGGCTTCTCCTCTTTGCCTTCCCTGAAGATTCTGACACCCAAGCGCACTGTGCTTATCTCTGAAAGCTTTTGATCTCTGCTTCCTCTTCATGGGGTAGCCAGCTGCTGGGCTTTTTAAAGGGTTATGCAGCCCTCAGCTACCTGCTCCAGAGTCTGCAGGAGATGGTTCCTGCTTCAGAGTTGGCACAGACTGGGGCTGTGCCCTCGCCATTGCAGCACCCACCCCACCTGGTGTGGGGTGCGGAGGACAGAGATCAGGGCACAGGCTTGATCTGTCCCTCATGTCCCTGCATGGGGGGACATATTTCTTTTCTGGGATGCCTGCCATTAAAAGCATGTATGTTTCCTAAGGTCCTGGAGGACAAAACCTTCTGACTCACACATTAACTGTGCAAAGGTGTTAGGGACCTGGCCAGCCTCACAAAGGAAACCGTCCCCAGCATAGCAGGGAGGGTGATTTGGGCTTTGATGTATCTCATCTCATTCAAAGGGGTTTTCCCCTAGTCATCCCGTACAACTGAGGAGCTGCATTTATGTCTCTGCCCCTTCACCTGCCCCAAAGTGTAAAAATTACTATATACATATATACACTTACAGATACACTTAACATAATGTGTATGTGGTGGTGACATCTAGGTTGTAAAAACCTCTATTAGACAACAGGATAGATGATTGATACCCAATTTAACAAGAGGCAGAGAGGGAGAAAAGGAGATGAGCAGTGTCCTGCTGGGGCCAAAATGCCCACAAACTCATAGGAAGTAAGAGCAGCTTAGCTGGGTCAGTAGTCAGGAAGGGCAATCGACCTATGTCCTTTTGGTTTTCAAGCTTCCAAACATTTGCACGTGCAAGCTTTTCTCTTCATCTGTGGCAGCTGCAAAAATGAGTCCTCTCCTCCAAATGACAGCCAAGATTACTATATAATGACTTGACCCCAGGAGACAGACTTCTATGAAAAGTACCAAAAACGTGGCAGTTTCCCTGCATCGGCAATACGCACACGCGTGTCCAGACATGGCACTTAGGGGAAGGCTTTGCTAAGCCAGCATTATGCTACATGCAGTCTGGAGAGCAATGAAGAGAGGAGGCTTTTTATTTCAAAATACTCATTTTATTTTTGAAGTGAATCGACTCAAGACAACTGAAAGAAAAAGACGGCCAGGATAATATAAAACAGGGAGGTAGAGTTTAATTAAAAGAGTTAATGTTGCAGGAGGCCTGAAACAGCTTTTTAGGACTCAGCTTCTCCCCACGGATGTGATTTTCTGTTCATCCATCAACCTGAGGGATCCCTTCCCTGCCCGCTCTCCCCACAGTGCAGTCAAGGTTGTGTCACGCACAGTGGAGAGCATCACAGCTTTAATGCCACAGAAACACGCTGCAGGGGAGAAATAGTTCTTGAAGTCAAGCATTATAATTTACTAACAGGTTTATTAAAATCTTATTAGAAGATTATTTTTTAAAGTCCGTTTTACACAGCCGTTGCCCTTCTGCTGCTGTTTAATCCTGGAAAATCTTGGTGAATGAGTCATTTGCACTTACTATCTATTACACCCTCTTATTATAAGCCTGAGTGTGTTTGCATTTACTGCAAATAGTATTCGTAGAACCATAACAGTGCCATAAAATCTCACATACATCCCCTTTTGGAGTCTTTTTTGCTGTTGGAAGCGATTCATCTCGGTGTGGTTTCATGAGGTGGTTCTGGTGTGCAGGGGAACTCAGGGAGTGTTTCATTTGGAAATAGCCTATAACTTCATCCTCCAAGTCCTGATCCTTATGAAGAGGCTTTTAATGCATGTCTTTTAGGTTTGGTTGGTCAGAGACACATTGTTGAGTGTCAAGGATTTGCGAAGGATGTTTCTGCTTCCTAAAGGCAACCTCAAGCACCAACTGCTGTTATCCATGTGCTTACACGTCACGACAAGGAAGACATCTGGCAGTAGTGCATCAGGGATGTCTGAGGGCCACCTTGCTGCTTTTGATATCTGAAGGCTGCTGAGTATTAAATGTGACTTCAAGGACTAGGATGGTTGCATCTTTGCCTTGTTTGGCCTCAGGACGTGAAGATTCTACTTCCATACAAGTGTTAAAAAGAGGGTGAAGGAGACTTTCATACAAGGACATCAAGTTCTGGAGCAGTTTTGGTTACCAGGAGGTGTAAACACTGTCATATAATTAAAATCCCCAAAAAATTAGTAGGCATGGGGTGTGGTTTAGTCACAGCTTTCATTCCCAGCAGTGTTCTTTCCCTTTACCAGTTGGTGGATTTCACCATCACTTTGGTGATGCAGCCACCACACCACACTCAAAGCCCCAGGCGTGCAGCAAACGTTCCCTCATCCCATCCTCGTCCTCCTCTTGCCCACCCAGGTGGACTGGTACATGTCAGGGGCGTGCAAGGGAGCTGTCCTGTCTCCAGATGGGCTCTCCCTGTTTGTGCAGACCATTTTCTCCTGGCATCCCAGAGAGATCCTTTCCTTTGGGACAGTTGGCTCTGAGTCAAGGGAAGAGATTTGCTCTGAATGTAACTACAGAAGGGGAAAAAAAAAAAAAAAATGCACATTTAAGGTTTAAAATTGCACTTGCTTCAGGGTATGTTTCCATTGGCAGAGTCACCAGAACCAGCATAAATGATTCAAAACAATTTGTTAAATGAAATTCTCAGATGATGTCAGAGCTGAGGCTGCTTTAGCAAAACCAAAAAAGAAGGAAGGTTGAAACCAAAAAGAAGAAGAAGAAAAAAAAAAAATCACGCCATTTGACAGGGAGGGATTAGAACCTTAAAATTATATTTATAGGCTATCCAAATAATTGAAATCTTGGAAAGTCATAGTTCCAGTGCTTTAGCTCGACTCTAGATTCCTATCAGCCTCTCAGGGTAAGTCACACAATGCAGCCAGCTGAGTTGGACTCACTAAACTCTGTTAAACAGCCACAGCTTCCATTTCCTGCAGGCTCACAAAAAAATCCCACCACCTTTGCATGCCTCAGTTTCCCCATTTGTCAAATACAGACAATTCTGTCCTCTGTGCATTAATATTTGGCACTGAGAAGAGCAGGGGAGCGTTTTGGTCTCCTCTCTCATGTGGCTCGGCACCCATACTGCATGGGTCCCAGTGAAATAACAGATTGATCATTCAGAGATCCACAGCAGCTCTTTGTGTGACCTTTTTTTTACCCACTCGTTTCTGTCAGATGCAAGAAAAAAAAAGCCCCATAGCTGAGGACAACGCTGTTGAGATGCTGTTTTCTTTCATTGCCTGTTGCACCTGCCCGTTTCTCCAGGGCTGTGCGAAATAACCACGTCTTTGTCATGGCTCTACTAGCCCACTTCATCTTTACTGATTAATAGGTCATAATCCTCTTTTAGTGAAAACATAACCATGCCTGCAGCTAGAGGATTCAGATATCACCGTCGGGAAGATTACAACCTCTTAGTCTGAACACAGAGAGTGAGACAGACTGTCAGAACAAGAGCACTTGTTAAGAGGAAAATCAATGGTAAGCTATTTGGGGAGGGGAAAAAAAAAAAAAAATCCCAGCCACCACAAACGCATTAAACACAGGCTTCAGTGCTCCAGCTTTGTATAAGCCCAAATTAAACGTGACCATAATAAACTGTTTACTTTCCTTGGGTTTACCCAGTAGAAAGGAGATTCCAATTCGCTGTAATGCCTGTGACAGTACAAGTGTTGGGTCTAGTCTGTGGTGATATGGTCGCTGGTATTAAGTTTTGCTATAAAATACTTCAGTACTTTCCCCTCCTGGGAGAGTAAATTAGCTAATTGTAAAATGTTAGTTGGGGATGTAGCCTCTATTAGTTACAAATTCGCTGAGGAGACGTGGTGGCTCATGAGGGTTTGTGAGATGGGGAAATGGGGCATCCTGCTTTTTCTCTTCCCTTCCTTCCCTCTGTTTCACCTTGCTAAAATCCCATGCTGGGACTGAAAAGAGATTCATGCAAATCTTAGGCACATCCCTTAGCCTAATGTCTTCTTGATGCCCTGGTCAGTGCTTCTCATCCCCCACTATTCATGTGTCCCCCAGCAGGGTCTGCTTGTCATTGCATGAACATCCAGCATTGAGTGTCAGAGAGGGATCATGTCATAGAATGGTTTGGGTTGAGAAGGGACCTTAAAGACTATCTAGTTCCAACCCCCCTGCCATGGGCAGGGACACCTTCCCCTAGATCAAAATCCTACACTCTGCAGGAAGCCCACAATGTACAGAGTACTTGTTTTGCTCCTGGTTTTAAGACACTGTTGCTGTTGTGAGTTTCTGAGCAAGGATGCCTATAAGCACAGGTGACCCTGGAGCTCTGTTCCCTCTCTGGAGCCAGGTTCACTGTAACCAGCCGCTTTTACCGGTCACCAGAGAGACACAGAGTTAACAATAAATAATGAAAAAAAGAACTAGATTTCCTTTGTTATGCAGCTCATTGAATGAGGTTTCCCACATCTGTAGAACTCACCACATCTTTTATGAGATTTGACTGTCAGCAAGATGTTATGAATCCCAGATGTTAAAATATGGATTTATTTATAACTCAGAGCTTATAATAGAGCACTCAAAGAGATTATATCCAGCCCCCCTCCTCAAAAGATCTTCCTGAAATAAAAGTCTTAGCTTTTATTATTTTTTAATTATTCTTGCTACATGATTTATCTTTGGTATTACCTCTTAAATGTCCTTTAATTACTGTGGCTTTAGGACTGGTGTGCATTCAGCTTCAGGGAGCACTGGGCATGGAGAGCTGAGCACCGACTCTCCCATCCCGAGCGAGACTGCTGCCGTTGGGAGGCTGGAGGGCAGCTCAGGGAGAGGGGTGGCATGGGGGCAATTCAGCCTTAGGATTTCCTTGGCAAAGCCATCGGTTGAAGGCACAGCCAGCTCCGGGCACTGCACCTGCGAAACTTGGAGCTGGAGGTGTTCAGTGTCTATTGCAGCCCCGAGGAAATGCTCTGGTCAATAAAAAAGCGGTTCCTCACAGCTGGCGACCATTACAGCAAACACAGTGTTGGACATGCTGCAGCTGCTATTCTGCCGGAAGATGGAAATGTTTTTGGAACCACTTTTGGAGCATTTGTTCCACTAATGCTTTCTCCCTCCCTTCTCCTGCCCCGTACTTTTCAAATCACTGCAAGAAAAATCTGCACGGGAAAGAGGAGGGGGCCCTCCGTGGGCAAAGGCTACCCTGAGGGTCAGGGTGCAAATATTACTCTGAATTAATACTCCAGCAACACCTCCGGGTCCTGAACAAAGGTTGCGGTGCTTGGAGCTGTGCACTTGCACACAACAAGAGACATGCTCTGTCACAATCATCCCACGCTGTAAACAAAGAGGACAGGTCTGAAGGGAAGTATAAAGAGTCTCATTTTGCACATGAGAAACAGAAAGTCAGTCATTTCACCCCAGTTCACACAAGAAGCTGGAGGCAGCTTCAGGATCATGAGAAAAGTGCTTGAGGCAACAGTGGCTGAGAGCAGCCCCCCTTCCCATCCTCCCTGCTCCCTGCCACCTTCCCCCCGCCACAGCAGCCTATGCTGCTATCTTGTTCAGGAACTTTGTCTGGGTTTAGGAAACCCTGTCTCCCATTCCTCTCCCTTCTCACTTTGCTCAAGCTACGTCATCTCCTGGGCCCAGTTAGGAGAATGGCTTCAATGCAGAGATAGCAGACAGCACCTGGCCAAGTGTGACCACATCATCAACCACTTTGATGGCATCACTGCACACTTTAAAGATAAATCTGTGGTCCATCCTGCAAAGTTGCAATCCTGCAGAGGTGCTTCAGCTCCTAGACCATGTCTGTCCTCTTCCAGCTTGCAAGCGGCAGCCTGGAGCAACGTCAGTGCATGGGACCCCAAGCTCTGGTCACCAGGCTAAGGACCAGCTGGACACAGAGAAATCACTCAGCCCATGAACCCCTCTCAGCATAGCTTTGCTTTCATGCCTCCCCAGGTCCATGTTTCTCTAGACAGGCAGTGGCTTTCTACAGCCTTCTCCCTTGGACTGGGTGGTTTGGTATGTTAAAGGCAAAAGAAAGGAGGATGCCTTAAAATCGTACTTCAAGGTGGGCCTCCCGCACTCTGGGATTTGCAGAGCTGGAAACCTGAACCCTATCTGCACTGCACCAGCAATGAACTGATGGAAAGTCAGGAAATTGGCTGTCAGTGCTGACACTACACAAATCTCACGGTGCTTTGTGGAGGAACAGCAAGTGGGTAACCGGGAGAAACTACCTGGGCTTGGCATTTCCTGGCTGCTGGGAGATGGTGTGGAGAGGACCAGAGCTCTGGTGTAAATCAGCACAGCTCCTTTGGTGCTTGAAGAGAAAAATCTTTGGAAGGACTTTATGGGACACTCACCAGCTTGTAAATATTTTTTTGGCATATCAATTTGTGTGTCATGAGATTTAAAACCTTCATCACCCTAACGTTTTCCATCCCACAGAGAACTCTGATCTGACTATGATATGCACTCAAGAAAGTTTGCCAGTAGTGTGGTGTTACAAAACTTGTGAAGTGCTTCGCTTAACCACAGTATTATGCATTTTCCAAGCCACATACCTATCTGTTACAAGGTCTTTCAGATAGACTTATAGACAGACTGTGGGTCATGAGATCCTGACCTTGGTGTGTTTTCACTCCCTTCTTCTCATGAATTAACTCCTGAACTATTGACTCTCCATTGAATGGATAGCAGGGTTCAGCCACATTTTACATGCAAGCTTTTCCATCCTGTATCTCAACAACTGCAAACCCCAAGGACGAGTAAATACTTCAGCCTCAGCCATAAAATTGATGTGTTGCAAAGTGAACAAAATGGGTTTAGTAACTTACAAGGCAGATACCATCAAGTCCATAATGAGCCAGAATGGAGAGTTATCCTGTCCCTCTCCCCTGGTACTGTGGTTGGGAGAGCTGGGAGTAGATCACCCCTTTCCAAGTACTCAGTTTATGCCTTATATCTTCTACACTGAAAGCAAAATCCTCCCGTGGTTGTGTCAGATCTGAGCCTCGTGAGCCCCCCGGAAGGAAAAGATTGACTTATGAATTGTGAGGCTTTCAAGGAGAATAATCAACTTCTAAGTTCTCTTCTTGCCTTCTGGTTTTTGAGTCTGCAGATCACTCCCTGCTAGGTAAATGAGCTTTCCTCCACAAACAGTAAAGCAAAAAAAAATCATCAATAAAACATAAAGTTCCCAAGATCTTGGGAAGCACAAAAAAGCAATAAAAGCACAGAAATCATCCAAATTGCCAGCACCATATTAACAGATTGGCAATCACACTCTGCTGCTGTAGCAGGGTGCAAATGAGCATGGTAAACATGGCTACAGCTGCAGTTTTAACCCCTATTTTGTCATTAAATAAAAGAAGGCCCCTTAAACGTATCATATAATGTTGGCATTTTAGAAGCTGTGCGAGCCATTTCTACATCGCACATGCTACTGAGCAGAGTCCTTAAGAAGCTAAAATTTAAATATAAAAAAATAAAAGGTGCAGTTTTCTTTAGAGGTCAGATGGAAAACATAGTTTAAGATCTGGTGAAGAAATTCACTTCAGTATCTGAAAGTTGCTCGTCTGAGGAGTGAAATAGCTTTGTATATTCTCAAGGCTCCCTGGACGACCTGGCTCTGAGAAACAGCCCTCCATGCTCCTCTGGCATCAAAGATGAAAAGTTTGAAGCTTTCATGCTGATTCTTCATGTCTAACTGAAAACTAAAACACAACATCCGTCTCCCCACTCCAAAATACAATAGAGGCAGTGATGGCTCATTAATAAATATTCTCACTAGAAAAAAATACAAAGAAATATCAGGCAGAGCCTCAAAGCAGAAGATTTCCATCATCTTGGCAGGGAAAAGTCACTTGATATGCAACCCCAGATTAAACTGCAAAGAGGAACAGAGTGGGACTGAACCCACCTGGTGCAACACAGGGGTGGTAGGGAGCTGGAGAGATGCGTAGGATGGCTTTGCCCACCTCCCTTGTGTGATCTCTGTCAGGTATAAACAGGGCAATAACACTTCCCTACCCCAGACATGGCTTATCAGGAGAGGCCTGAGATAGATGAACTCAGGTCACATTCAGGCTGCCTACACACATCGTCGCTGGGGCACCTTAGCTGCAGAGATCAAAGCAGCTGTCTGCTACCCCAGGCTGGCAGACTGGTTCCTGCTTCCTCATAGACCCCGTGGAGGGAGGTGATGGCAGCACTTGAATTAGGCCTAACAGTAGGTGGTCTGAATGCTCATGTCTACACTAGTAAACTAACCAGAACCAGGGCACAGGATGAAACACTCTGCCCTGATCACCAAGAAGTTAGCTCATTCCCTGGCATGATTTTTTGGCCTATGCAAACTATCAAGCTCCCAACTGGGCATGGTTCAGGGCTTAGCGTGGGCCAGGGTATGTGACCTTATAGGTAAGACCACTACATGGGGCTTGTGGAAGGGAGCAGGATATGAGTGACATGAGCTGTGTTGTGGGTAACCGTATGCATATGAGTCATGTCCTGGTACTCCTCCTTAGGCCCAGAAGAAAGGCTGGGGCAAGCTGGGCTTGCTTGTTTTGCTGCTGCAGCCACAACCAGCATGGGCTGCCAAGCTCTCTGACTGGAGTCAAAGATGACCCATAAATATTAAAAAGCCATATTCAAAAGAAAAAGGGGTTCTGGGGGGCTGGAAAGCAGGCTGGGAGAGGTGGCGTTGCTCAGCCTGAAGAAGAGAAGGCTCCAGGGAAACCTTATTGCTGCCTTTCAGTACTTAAAGGGGGTCTACAGGACAGATGGGGAGGGACACTTCAGCGTGGAGTATAGTAATAGGACAAGGAGTAACGATTTCAAACAAGAAAGAGGGGAGATTTAGGTTAGATGTTAGGAAGAAATTACTATGAGGGTGTGAGACACTGGCACAGTCTGCCCAGGGAAGTTGTGGATGCCCCATCCTCAGAAGTGTTCAATACCAGGCTGGATGAGGCTCTGAGCAACGTGGTCTAGTGAAAGGTGTCCCTGCCCACTGCAGGGTGGGTTGGAACTAGATGATCTTTAATGTCCCTTCCAACTCAAACCATTCTATGATTCTATGGTTCTGTGAAAATGGGCAGCAAAATGGTAACTATCACATGTAACCAAACATTAGTTCAGATATGGCTCCTAATGCCTAGCTTCTTCCTTGAGCTATGGCCGGTCACATGAAATTCCCTTCCCCACCTACAAATTTTTCTCCAAAACCAATATCTTGGTTCCCTATAAAATCTCAAGGTAAGGGGAAAAAAAAAAAAAAAAAAAAAAGAGGTGAGGAAAAAAAAGGCGAGAGAAGTGGAAGAGGTTATAATATTTCTCCAGGTTTCCCCAGGGATGTCAGGCATTTCCCTGGGATTTCAGCCTGCCCCAGTCACATCATTCTGTGTTCTCAGCCCATCCGTACTGTGCATTTACAGCAGTCTGACAAGCCCAGGATATTCATGTGCTGCATATTTTTTTTTTTCCAGGAAATCCTGTGAGAATCCTACAAAGTGGGAATAATAAAATATGCATGATACATCAGTGTTCACCGAGCACATTAGCCTTTGCTGCACTTTATCTCACTTCTTGCTCTCTCTCTGCCCTGGCTGGAAACTTCTTACAACACGGAGTGTGCCCCTGAGTCCTTAATATTTGAAGAATGCTCTGGAAGGTCCAGCTTGTGGGTATGTCTTGGTCCTCACACTGCCCCATTAAAGCTGATTGGGTTCTCTGAAAAGGGAAAGATGATTTAATTTAAGTAAGGTAGCAAAAAGTGGCTCCTACACTTCAAGGCTTGATTCTGCACTTCAATTTCCAAAAGGGGAAAGGATGCTAGGAAAAGGGGACAAAAAAAGTTAGTGGAAGAACATCAGGGAGGCCATGCTACATGATGAGCATCTGGATTCATCTTGTAGGCACAGGTTGATTTGAAGGTTAACTCTCACTGTATAAGGAGCATTCACATTGGAAATACCCTCTCAGGACAATTGAAGGTTTTAAGACACGTACACAAGGCAAAGCTTATTGACATTCCAAAGCAAATCAGAGTCCTCCCCAGTAGAAGAATAAGAAACTAAAACTAAGAAAGGTGAAGTCTCCTGTAAGCTGCTTCCAGACTTGGGTTTAACATTTTCACATAAGTTTGCTTCTATCATTTGCCCACAATCAGATTTATCCTACCAGTAAATCTAAAAAGATACTTTTTCTTCCATTCATCTGAAATCCACTACAAAAAACATCTGGGTTTGCACTACAAGAAGTTTCTCCCTCCTTCTTTGCATCCTGCGATGGTCTAGTGACATGGAGAATTTCCCTTTTCTTCCGAAGCAAAGCAGCTGTGTTAGAATCACTGCTGAGAATGAGAAAATAAGATGTTTTACATGGATATGACATGCAACCCACCCAGACCCTGCTTACCTAATCAAAACCAGAGCAGCTTATATTCAAAGCTTTCTAGGGCCTGATTGAAGATTCAGGAAAGGCCCCTTTCCACGTCCACCATCACATATCCACTGTCCTTGCTCTGAGCCCAGCTGGCTGGAAAACTCCAGGGCTCTTCAGAAAGCTCTGTCAACCAGACATGTGTGCTGCGATAAAGAACTAGGTCAGAGCCATCATATTGTGATCTGATTTTCAGTGCATAGCCAAAGGCATTTTTGTGACTGAGTCTTTAAATATGTGAAAAAAAGCTGCTATGAACCTTACAGATGCTGCAGTCACCACTGGCTGGCCCAGGCCTTTTGAGCAGCACAGGAGTCTTTCAGTCATGGCGATTCCTGGAAACAGAGCAAAACGTCCCAGGACTGGCTGTGGGTAAGTGCCTGGAGTGTATTAGCCGAGATGAAGCTCTTGCACACCAAGGAGAGCTCTTCAAAGGCACAAAGGGAAACCTGACCCCTCTTGAATTTCATGCTTTGGAAAATCTATCTAGCCATAGTATTTTTTGCTTGACAGGAGAACTTAGGCTCAAGTTTCTCCTTTTTAAAAATAAGCTCGACACACTAATTAATTAAAAAATTCTAGCTATCATGTTCTACTCTCGCTTGTGGCACAGTAACCATTAGCACTTTAGTAGATAAATTTA
Source organism: Ceryle rudis (assembly GCA_033439905.1). Lineage (NCBI taxonomy): Eukaryota > Metazoa > Chordata > Aves > Coraciiformes > Cerylidae > Ceryle > Ceryle rudis. Next base: position 19,692 of record JAAGNO010014955.1, read on the forward strand.
TCCGAGCTCAGGGGGAAGTTCACGTATATCTGGTTTACATTAAATAGTAGGTCAACATGGTAAAGTAGTTAAGCACACAAACAAGTCTGATCAGGTGTAGAGAAAACATTAATGTGATTAAGTATGTCATTAATTGATGACTCAGAAGAGCCAGAGTAGAGAACACCATAGAATTAGTCCAGATTCATTTTCTCTTTTCTCTTCAACTATTCCATTTGGACGAGGCCAGCTGAGGTTTCAGATACACCACATCATCTGGCTAATTCCAGCAGGACCTGAAAGGAAAAATGATAAAATACAGTGGGCACAATTTCCATGACCTGGCAGATAAAGATTGACCTGCAGAAAAAACTGATTTAGCAGGGAATTTTCAAGCAGCTGGTTGCTTTGATGCTGGTCCTCTGTCCCAAATCTAGGAGGCAGAGTAGGTTGCTTCATGGTCTTGCAGATATCTCCAGGATCCTGGGCAACTATAAAATGAATAGATTTATATTGTATTTAAATTTATTAACTGTAATGTATGGAGGAAATTATTCTTAGTTTTATAATTCAAAAATGTATCTATTTTAGGAAAACGAACAAAACAAACCACAACAAAATACAAACTGATCTTTTTGTTTATTTGTTTTTTTGATTTCTTAATTTAAATCTATGAATGTAAAAAAAAAAATACAAACCTTAGAAAATCATTCCTGCGGCTGATAACCTTATTGCTGAAAAATACATTGTTTCTAATATGTTATTTTTGCAATGAATACATTGTTCCTAAAATTAATTTGTCCAAATTAATTTTTTTGATGTCTGATCTTATTCTGCACATATCAGATGAGCAGAATATCCTTCTGTCGTCTTTTGAGGACTTAGCAGAATTAAGTTGCTCCTTACCCATTTCCTTGCTTTTCTAGACATCTTGAGGTCCCTTTAAGCCTTTCAGTGTAGGCCACATATATATTCAAACCCTTTTATCAGTCCTGTGACTCTCTCCAATTTATTAGTATTTCTTCAACTGCAGAAGTACAACTTAGTCAAATCTCATACCTGTCAGATCTATGTCGGGTGCAGACCACTGAGTTTCTGCCCAGTGGCCTGTCTTTAACCTTCAGGATCCATCTAAACCCCTGGAAGATATTCCCCAAGATTTCTGCTTCCCAGGGCACTGTCCTATCGAGTAAATGTGCAGGGAAAGTCTTCATTCCTCAAAGGATAAACCTACCATATATATTAAATACGGTTTGTCTTCAATGAAAGTAGCAAGCAATCAAGGGTACCCCCTACCCCGACCTCTTCTTTCTTTGGCAGTCCCCAGATTTCCCCATCATTTGCAAACACTAGGAATGTGCTTCTCTCCGGAATATCAGTTAAAAATATTAAAGTGCGTGGCCAAAAAACTGAGATCTGCAAAGTGCCACTAGAAGCACAGGAGCTCAGTGAACTGTCTCCTGTTGCAATTAGGGGTTGAGATCTATCAAATGGCCAGTTCTTAACAGATTTTATGTATGCCAAAGGGATTTAATCAGCTTAAAATACCCTGTGCTACCTATACCTTTATGAAGTGCCAACTCTATTAACACTTGTCCCTATCAACAACAAACAAGTGAGTTTACTTTGACAGCATCTCCTGTCCGTGAACTGGTATTGACTACATTAGCGTCTTTATTAATCTAGTAAATTTGAAATGATGTAGATATCAGCAGCTTAATATTGCGCTAGCATTGCCACAGTCTCCAACCCTAACTCACAGGCACCCTGGAAATAATGACATTCAATACTAACAGCCCTTGGGCAGCTTGGTGAAAATCCTGGGGTTCAAGTTATCCAGTTAGATTTAGTTACTTGCAGCTTAATGACCAGAAGTATTAGTGGATCGCAGCTATTTAATTTTCAACACAGAAGAAGACTATCACTGGGCTTTCTCACTGACACAGTACAGAGATATTTAGTGAGCAGTTCTTTTCTCTGTCCTTTTGCATCCTTTATCAATAACCTATAATTTCTGACTTCTCAGTTATACTTATTGAGGCTCCCCATTGAATATTGGGTTCACTTTGGGGCCCCTCTCTCCGAGAAGGACATTGAGGTCCTGGGGTGTGTTGAAAGAAGGGCAGTGAAGCTGGTGAAGGGTCTAGAGAACAACTCCTATGAGGAGCAGCTAAAGGAACTGGGGTTGTTTAGCCTGAAGAAAAGGAGGGTCCTGACAGCTCCCTGAGAGGAGGTTGTAGTGAGGTGGGGATCAGGCTGTTCTCCCAGGTAACAAGGGATAGGACAAGAGGAAATGACCTCAAGTTGCACCAGGGGAGGTTTAGGTTGGACATTAGGAAATATTTCTGCCCTGAAAGGGCTGTCAAGCCCTGGAGCAGGCTGCCCAGAGCAGTGGTGGAGTCACCATGCCTGGAGGGATTTAAAAGATGTGGAGATGTGGTGCCGAGGGACATGGTTTAGTGGTAGACTTGGCAGTGTTGGATTAACATTTGGACTTGATGACCTTAAAGATCTCTTCCAACCAAAACGATTCTATGATTCTAGTGTTAAAATCAGCTTTCTTTTTCCTCCGTGTCATGTCTGTGCATGGACACCCAGACAATACCCTATAGCTAGTGCATATTCACTCCTCCACCTCAGTCAGTGTCTCAGCTGTGGGGTTTTGGGGCAAGAACAAAATATGTTCCGCTGCATTTATAATTATCAGTCAAATTTTTACTTAAATTCTTTCTTTCAACTTTTTTTTTTTTGGCTTGTAACTGATACCAGCCTTAAGAAACTGTCCATTTCAAGCAGCTCAACATGCGTGTAATATGCACACGTTTGCGTACGTACATACGGGTTTTCTTCTCAATCTGCTGAGTTCTGTGTGCATACTAGAAAATGTATATATTCCCAGTTCAATCCCTGCTTCTGTTTAAGTCAGTCAGAAAAGGAGTAGCCAGAGATGTCTTAGGGAGATAAGGGAACTGGGCTGTGGGAGCTGTAAAAGCCAAGCATCTGTTGGAAAGCGGGACTCTCCCCTGATGGCAGAAGCTGATGCTGGATACCTGCCAGCATCTCCTTCCCTCCCACATCAGGATTTTTTCAGCTGTCCCTGCAGCAACAACAGTAGCAACTTTTAACTTGGAGAAGAGGAAAAGGTCTCAGAGTTATCTCAGAGGGCTGTTTCCCCCACTCCCATGTGCTGGTGGGAACTAAAGAAAGCTTCTTAGAGCAGCTTTGATGCCGGGAGGGAGATTCCTAGAAATACTGTTTTTCTTAACTGACAATTATAATACTTGCCCCCTAACTCAGAGACCATTGTACCTCCATGGAGGAGGAGCTTCAGAAGAAGACCACGTATGATCTAAAGGTTCAGGGTGCATTGGCATGGTTTCTCACACCTGAGTGGTGAACCAAAATCAGCAGCTGGTGTAAGGGAACATCCTTCCTTTGGAAGAATCGGTGCTGGGGTGGCCTGTGTGGTTCTCTTAGGTTGTGTGCGTGAGCATCTCCTCTGTGTCCGTATGGTGCCTGAGATGTGCCTTGTGGTCCCTGATCCTAGGCAGATTTGGATACACAGGTCATGTCATAAAGTCAGCTCTACTAGCCAAAACATGGAACCAGTATGAACTCCTTTCTGAGAAGCATAGCTGAAAAGCCCTGCTCTGAACCCTAACCTTCAGCTGCTCTTAAAACCACTCTGAGGTCTGTTACATCTTGGCTTGGGTCCTCCAGGAGCAGTCATACATATTCCTTCTTCATTATAGCAAGAGGAAAGCACTTTTTGGTGAAGGCACCCACCTGGGGCTATTCAACCCACCTCTTGAATAAAGACCTTATCTTTTCAACATACCTGAAGGTAACCACCCATGTTTGGACAGTGTGATCCCTCTCGAGGCAGCAATGGCAGCTCAGGACTAATAGTTGACTTACCTGTAGTGTAGACAATAAATTAAATGGCTAAATTTAGATTTTTTTTTTTTTTTTTTTGGTCTGTGAGCTGAATCTTAGCCCATCATGCCTTGCTTCAAGCCACAGTTTACCTTTGGACCATCATATCTACAGGCCATGGCCAAGACACCCTGTTATTCTGAGTACAACCCTTCAAAGACCTCTGCTAACCAAAGGGTTCTCACCACCACCTGGGTGTCCTCTCCCCTTCTCATGCTTTCCATGGGTTCCTGACTCCTGTTTATTTTGGAAAAATCCACATTTCTCAGGTGTCCCAGGCCAGCTCCAAACTCATTTGATTTCAGCTGGACTTGGATCCCAGCCCATCTACATAGGACACCAAAGCTGACACTGCTTGAGTTTTACTGAACACCTTGGCCTTAGCAGACTTAAAGCATCAATACTTGACGCAATACAGGGGGACAGCTTCAATTCATGATTAACATCTAAAGAGTGTTCCAGGACCTCTCCTAAGCCATTGAGTGTCACCAGTAGTGTCAACAAAATGGTCAGCAAACTGTGGGCTAAGCTCTGACCTCCCAGATAGGTCATGGTTTCCCAACACTCTTGTGCTGCGACAACAGTGATACATTAACTTGATCTGCTTATGCAGGTTTGGCCTGGGGAACCTCTACAGGTTTATCTTCTGCTATTCTTTTTTTGATAGCGTTGGGAAGAAACTGGGTTTTCAGAGATTTCTATTGCTGTTGTAAAACTTAATTCGCTCTGATTCAAAGCAAGCCAGGCAGAGTGAGCTGTGACTCTTTTCCTTCCTTGCTGTCTGCCTGTCTGGCATCACTTTCTCTCATAAGCTGGGCTCTTAAGTGGAGGCAGTGCATCCAAGGTAAGGATATTACCTCAAACCTCCTCTCTATAAATAGGCCTGGCTGCCGCCCCGAGGTTGCTCGCTCTGCTGTCAGAATATGGCTAAATGGCCACTTACGAATTCCAACATGTGCTTGATGTGGAGATTACAGCTGCTATCCAAAACAAAGGAGCTTTCTCTTCTCACAATGCACGCTGCTCCCTTTATGAGGCAGCTTGCAAAACTCCTGTCTTTTGAGAGGGTTTAATCTGTGCCCTGGTGCTTCTTTTGTCTGAGAACAACATAGCTTCCTCCAGACCTAGGTGAAACCAGGAACCTCGAGTGTCCACTGGGATATGTTTGGTCCTGAAAATCACAGTGGGGAAAGGTCTGAACTCTGGGGGTTCACCTATGGAGCAAAATGCAAAGATGCAGAGTTACGTCAGCACAGCATAGGATGGCAGAGTGTGGGGGTGTCAACCTGGACCCCGAAATGGACTTGCTGCAAGACTGTGGTATTGTCCCTGTACCCCCGAGAGCCTTCACCCGAAGGAAAGATGCTTGGTTTGGGCTCAGGATATGCCAGAGATGGTAGCAGGGATGTCTGTCAGTTGCAATTGGCTGAGGGTGGCCAATGATTATTGGTTGGTACAAAAAGGTGAGGTTGTGCAAAGAAAATAATCTGCTAAATGCTCCTGCACAGCTGCATTTTCTCACAGTAGTTTTAACAGGGCCAAAGAAAACTCCGTTTCTCTCGCACTTTGTTCTTACACAATTTTTTCCTGCTGGAGGCATTTTGCAAAGGAAATGGGAATGGCTGCGCTCACTTGATGGATGTGGGAACTGGGAAATCAATTGAAGAGATGTTTCCTCCTGTCCCCCAGCAAGTCCAGGCAGGGTTTGGAGCAGACTGCCCCGCCATGCATTCTCTGACAGAGGAGAGCTTTCCTCACACTGAGGTACCATGGCAAAATGTGAGCATGACAATAGCAGCAGTTCCTAAACACTTAGAAGGCCTCGTCCTTGCTGGTGTGGTGGGGTTGAAGCATGGCTAGCCCAAAACAACTTCTCTTTCAGTTCCAGCAATGGAATTCAAACCTGATTTATTTCTGTATGCTTGGCTGGCATCTCCAGCTTCCGTTGTGTCGCTACAAAAAAAAATACAATTAACTTTCTTCTAGGCAACCACAGTCCAGATGGCCATCATGGGCTTGGTAACAGCAAGCCAGATAGCACGGTGAAGGTAGTGGCTGAGGGGTGACCGTGTTCCCCCACCTACCAGCTTTGCTAGTATGCTACAGGAGTCGGGTATGTTCTGTGGGTGGCCAGTATTTATATTTGCTTGTAAATTACGGCCTTGCAAAATACTAAATGAGTCTGGCTGCAACCTCAGAGCACAGCCTGGCTCCTGCGACCACAGGTTTGAGTCTCCCAAGTGGAGCCATGCTCACCTCCCAGCTACAAAAGAGCCCTTTGTGCATTTTCTCCGGCTGCTCCCAAACCGTGCACTTCTCAGGTACTCCACTGTCCTGGTCCATGCTCAGCCTCATTGCTTCTAGCCATGCCAGTGCTTCTGACTCAGTTGGACTCTCAAGTACCTAGAGAATTTATCTATCAATCAAGATACCTACCACTCTTCTCCTGCCATCTGCTCTCCTCCTTTTCTGACATCTCCATCTCTGACAGCTTTGCTCCTCACCCACCTGCCATTTGGTTGCATGTTTCATGGAAGGCTTCACCTGGGCAATACTTCCTCACTCTCACCATCAAAGATTCCTGCTCCAGTAGAAGGAAGACGTGGCTCTTAATGATGGGAACGCTGATGGTGTGTCTGTGTTTCAGCCTTCACTGGCAAGTCAATGCCAGCAGCAGATGACACCTCTGTCCACCTTTAGCATCCTAAGGGAGGTGCAAGTAGTGTGCACAGCCTGCATCACTAAACAAGGATTGCTATCATTTTAGGAAGGCAGGACTTATTGCTCAGGCTCTGCCAATACTGTCTTCAGCACTCACCCTGGCATGCTCCCATGTCCTCATTTCCCCCACTTGCTGTGGCTGTATCAGTCCCTCAACCTTGCCACATTACATGAGAGGGAAACCTCAGCTCATGTCTGCAACCATAAGCTCGGTTTCCTTCCCACTGCACTCATTTCCTAGCAGTGGTGACAAGCAGCTTCGATTTACTGGCTCCAAGGGAATTTTATTTTGAATGTTTTATTCAAGCCAGAACGTGGCTGTGGCCAGGAGCCGGGCCCTGGGTTGTAGAGAGTTTTGCGATGTCACAGGCGCTCGCGCGGGACAGGGGCAGGAACAAGGCCCTGGCTTGTGGAGGCCGCAAGCCTTGTCACAGGCCCCTGAGCAGGAGATAGAGCAGGGGCAGGGACC
>JAAGNO010014955.1:44473-59995 GCA_033439905.1 Ceryle rudis
GACTCGGCTTTTAGCCAATATATGATCTTATTGATTTTTTTGCTTGATGACATAGAGAGCTCTGATTATTCAGAGTGTGTGATTTTGGGGTGTCCCAGACACAGACCTCACTGCATGTCCCTTCCTCAGTATGATTTCTGTTTGAGACCAAGTGCAAGAAGCACGAGTGAGTTTGGTCTCCTGTTTGCCCTTGGCCAGAAGATCCAGGAAGGAGACATGTACACAACAGGGTTCTGCAACAAACAGCTTGCCAGCATACTTGGGCTGGCTTCTCTGACCATGCATTGGGCGGGTTCAAAAACTTCCAAGAGACTCATCCCCAAGTGCTGGAGAGATGCAGGGTGCTTGACACCCATCTTGAGTCAAGCTCATGAGTCTGCCCCAGGACAATGTGGAAAGAGAACACTCTAAAACTGTTGAATACTGGGGCTGAAGTTGGTTGTTCCATGGGGACCATGTAAAGATCCTGCCCACAGAATGGTGTAGAGAAAGAAAGGCTAGCCTTGCAAAAGAAGGAGATGTGGTCCAGGTAGTCAGTTGGGTGTGAAGATCAAGGCCACCACATCTAATGTCCCTGCTCCTCAGGTAGTTCCTAAGTAGGTTGCTTCAGCTCCCAGCATCTCAACTGGGCACACCTGCAGAAAGGCTAGTAGCTGTATTCCGGCACACACGCACAGTGGGAGGCCATGGGAGCCTGTGGGTTTTCTGCCAGCAATGTCTAAAACACTCTTTGCAGAAAGACCCTCACAAACTCTGAAGCTCTTGGCTAAAGCCTTTTCTCTCTCCAGGTCTAGTACAATCTTCCTTCTTGCACTGGCAGAGGAGATTGAAGCTGCTTTAGGCTGCTGCTACCTTTCCACCTCCAGAAGCCTGCATTTGGAGGGGAGCCAAGCAGAAGACACCATCAGCCCTGGCTGGCTGGAGCCTCCACTTTGTAGGAACTTTGCAGTCACCCTGTCTTTTCTCACCAAACAGCAGGGCTTGCAGATAGAGCAACTGTCTCCATCTTAATCCCTTTCCCTTCAGGTGGGTTGGGAATAGAAAGGAGGAAAATGGGCTTTGCCAAAAGAAGGCAAGCCCCTGGCTTTGTTAGGCTGCAGAGGAAAAAAGAAGAAGGTAATGCTGTTGTTTAGATGTGATGATGCTTATTGCCTGTAGAAACCATGGCAGAACCATGAAAAGAATTATGTCCGTGCCATGAAGATGAAGAAATGAGAAGGCTGAAACAGGGAATACACCCTGCACCCTGAAGCATGTTTCATGCAAAAAGACTGTTCAAATATTTCTGAGGAAATAGCTAATTCTGTGCCTTTCCAGTGCACTAAATGGGATGGTTCTGGATTGGGCAGTGCCTACCTGTTTGACCGTGAGTCACATGTCATCCGTGCAATGCTAAATGCAGAAAACTTTAGCAGCACAAAACGGGATGGAGGACCTGAAACAAAATAGTTTTACCCAACTCTACAAGGATTGTTCATCTCTGAAACTGTTATGCAATTCTGAACATTGCGTGTACGTGTATGTGGCTTATAATAATAAGCTTTATCCTTTGGGATTGCACCCTGCCAGGACAAAGTGTATTTATAAAACAGCTATGTAGGTGTATTGAGACAGCATGTGCCAATGTCAAGTGAAAGTACGATGCAGCAGTGATTTTAATGACAAGGTTCTGTGCTGATGATTTGGCCCAATGTCTTCACAGCAGAGTCTGTAGCACTCTCATCCACAGATTTCCATATGAAACCTATAACTTTTGGTGGAGGCTTTCCATCCCTTCTCACAAGTTCCTCTGGGCCAAGCACACTGTAAATTAAGTTGCTTTATTTAAGGACTAGAACCAAAACCCTGGAGCCAAACACCTTCTGTCTTCATTCATATTTGAATTTGTGGCTTGGGCCTACCTCCAACTGTATCGTAAAGTGTCTTTTTCTCTGCTAAGGTGTAGACAGAGCCAGCAGTCATGAGCCAATGTCCAATGCATTGTGTCTCATGTTCACATTCAACAGGTCCTTTGAGGTCCATGTACCCATATGCAGAAATGGGTTATTTAGAGGAATAAAAATATTGTACCAGATTTGTTGTGTGATCGGGCATGTTGGCTCCCAGTGTAGGAGAAAGAAACCAGATCCCTGAGGGATGAAGAAGACCCTGGGAAGATCTGCCCTAAGTCCCATCAGGCAATGGGAAGACCGGAGTGGGGAGCCCCCACTGCTGCTGCCTGAGCCCACAGCCCACGGCATTCGTGACTAACAAGGCAGCAAGAAACACGGAGAACAAAGAAGAGATCTACCCAAAGATACCAAAACCACTCGTCTCTGCTGCTTTGCAAACTGAAGCACAGCAGGCATGTGGGTGTGAGGAGAGGGCTTGGATCCCTCCCTACTTTGGATCCAGCCATGTTGCTGCCCAAAAAATACACTCCAGCACTGGTGAACTGGATAGAGGGGATCACACCCAATTCAGTGCAGGGTATCAAGTGTTCATCCCATTTCCATGTTTTCATGGAAAACATATCCACAATATTTTCTTGTGCAGCTACTGAGAGTAGCCAGCTCAGCCTGTTCACACATGGAAATAACCCCTGGCCAGCAGGAGCATGAGCAAACAGGGTAAGATGTGACTTAAAAGGTCAAGCAGGTCAAGCAGGGAGTGGCTTGGCTTTCCCTGAATCTGATTTGGTCTGCAGTGCAGGAACCAGATAACAAGGGAGTTTTGTGCATTTTTTCAACAAAGGTACCTGGACACCAAAGGGCTGAGAGTCACACACTGGTGGTGATTAGAAAAAAATAAAATGCGTAAGTCTTTACCTGTTGGGAGAGACCTCAGGTCAAGGGTACTAATGGTCTTGCATATAAAAAAATCTTTCTTCCTTATTTTGTAGTATTTATGAGGAAAATTGGGTGCAGGGTGGTTAAAGACATGGCTCATGGTCTCCCAGAAAAGCCAGTACCAGAACTAGGAGCTCTAACCCCGAAGACTGTTCTTTATAATAAAGGTTTAGGTGGAGAAAGCATGGAGGACATGACTGACACACCAATTCTGGGCATAGCCTCATGAGTGCTTCTACCCTGCAGATGGGCTTTCCCTCTGTTCCACATGCGCCTCTGAGTAAAAACCACAGCATCAAAAAAGGGATTGTTACTGTTCTGTCTGGGTCCAGGAATGAGGCTGAGCTGCTCAACTGGAGGCTGATCTGTAAAAAATGACAACCTTTTGCCCCTTCATCTCATCTCTTTGCAGGTTTCCACACAGGCTTCTCTGAGCACAGAGACAGGCTGGTTTTACATGCCTCACAGAGAGGGAGGAAAAATGGAAATCATTTGTTCTTTGGTATCTGTGTCCCTCCAGGAAGAAGGTGAAGCCCTCTGAAATGCGCTGGGATGTAGGAGCACAGATGCTTGGACTATCTCACATCAGCTAGATAGGAACATTTCTTTATTTCAATTTCTGTGGCTTTTGAGGACACCAAACACAGTGGTTTTTAGGGCACAGAAGGGTTTGGATCAAGCAGGAAGATTTAAGCTGGAGCAGGAATAATATTTGAGTGTGTCAAATCAGTTTGTGAAGGGCACATCACCCCGTGTCTCTGCATCCTCCTGTTACATGGAAAATCTCAAAGGCTTGGAGAGAGAGGCTGGGCCTTTGAGGAAGAAAAGACAGGGGGAAAACAGCATTAGATGGGATATTACGCATGGACTGCTATTTCCTTTCTCGGGAGATATATACCATGTGATCATTAAATCCTCAAGAGACAAACCTGAACAGTTTTTTCTTCCTTCTAGGCAAAAATCTTGGAACTCTTAAAAAGACACTGCATTTCACAGCTCAGCAATCTAGCAGCATTTAAAGAACTGGAGAGAGAAGAGGAATTTGTAAACAAGCAGTTTTTTTGTTTTTGTTTTTGTTTTTTTTTCTCCCGTAAAGTCTCTATGCTGTCAGAACTCTTTTTAGGAAATATAAATAAATTCTAACAACTGGTAATTAATAGTTTATGAGCCAAACAATTGTTGTCTACAGAGGCAGTTCACAAGTGTGCAGTGTTTGCCTTGCTCCTTACCTCCAAAGATCGCTGCTCTCTCACTAAAGCAAAAGCTCTCTGTGTATGGCATTTGACTCAATTTCTACTCTTGCACTTTAGGAAGACGAAGAGTAGGATCTATATAGAAACTGTCGCAGTGCTCAGGCTTTCTGTCTCTTTTTTTTTTTTCTCCAGCCAGGACTGGTACAGCTTCTTGGCTGCATCAAGTTCCGCTGCTCTGTCTTGATGCAACCAAGGGGTCACAGCAGCTGATCAGTTTAGGTGGTTCCACATCTTGGTGACATCTGAGCCTCTCAGATACCAACAGCATTTGTCCTCAGAAGGTGTTGCTGGTGCATGGAAGGGGTTTTTTTTGCCCTTGTTTTATGGAGGACAAATGCAGCAGAGGTTTGAAATGACTTGCAGAAGGTCACAAAGTGGGTGTCTACCAACATGCCCAAAACTGTAACCACAAAACTTTCCACTTTACCCTGATAACACTGCTGAGGAACTGAAATAAAACAGTACAGACATTCACCCACACCATTACAGATTAGAGGTTTGAGGATGGCATAAAAATGTACAGATCAAATTAAACTTAGGGGCCTTCAAGAGCTGCAAAGCAGAACCTTTCAATTTCTGCAATGTCCAGATTCAGTTTTATTTCCATTTCGGGTAGATAGCAACCACGGCTGCTCAATGCAGGAAAGACCTTTCCCTTGTTATTCTCAAAGAAATCCCATGCTACTCCTTGAAAGACTGGGCCTACCTGGAGAAAACCCTATGAGAAAAGGACACAGGATGGCCAGGATATCCCTGACTAATACCTGCAGCACTCAGCTCCCCACAATTAGGTAATCTTGCCATTTGTGAGGAAAAGCTTTCCTGGCAGCTGTCACTCTTCTTTAGATAACTGGGCTCCCTTCCTTGCATTTCTGCGGACCTCCTGTGTGATAGCCTCCAAATCTGTACATCTCTTTTGCTTAAAGTTATTTAAGTGTTTAAATCTACTTGAAATCCACACCCCTTGTCTACATTGCTAAAGGGCAGCACCAGCCTGCAGATGAGGTGAGGGTCCATATACATGGGGATGGTAAAGTGTTAGGTACTGCAGTGTTAGTGTGATAGTTTTTATCCTTTAGCCCCTCATGATTTTGAGGTAGAAAAAAAATGAGTCCTGATGAGTTTAAAGCTTACACCAAATTGCAAGGAACCACAGGGGTTTGCGAAAGTATTCATGGCACCTGCACAGCCAAAAAGGTATTTTTCATTTGGCGTGGGTGAAGATTATACAGAAGGTGAACACCCTTCTCACACAGCAGGCTTGCCATATGTAGGTTCCTGGACAAGATGTGGCTGGATGTAGCTATTTAAATCTGACTTGCTCCCCATGCAAATGGCTCTCCCACTCTTCTCCTGAACTGCTCTGTGATGGACCGGCTGCAAGCAGAGGGATGGGGCACTTCATGGCTCCTGAACTTGCTGCTGGCTTGCTCACCCTTGCAGCGTGGGGTCCTGGCCATTTCTGCAAGGCAATTTCCTCTTGGTGACACTCAATACACTTGGACTTCTCTCTGCTATGTGAAAAGGGTCTTGACATCTCGTGCTGTGGAGAAAATGTTATTTAACTGGGGTCTTCCAGGACAAGGTGAAGTATGGAGTAATATCTGCCCAGCTGGGACTAAGCCTCCTCAGGCTGTCTTCTCCCTTCTCTCTGAGCTGCTGCCTGCAGTGCTTTTCAGCTGGGAAGAAATTTATTCCAAGGCGGTGGGAGAGGCAAAGTGGAATTAATGTTAAATCCACCCAAGGACTGAGTGGCATGCAGACAGTTTGCATTCCCCACAACCCCATCCTCTGCAGTTGGGCTAGCCCATTGGAGCAGCCAAGGTGCCATATATTGTCCTGTTTAACCTCAAGACAGAGGATCAAAGTGCTACCCTAACATCCCACCTAGGAGATTGAAGATGATTTGAAGATAAAGAGCATATGCGTTTTCTCAGCATGCGCTGCCCAAGCAGCACACACCGTGCCCAGGTGACATCCCATAATTTTCATGAAAGGACTATCTCAGTCCTCCCATAATGTAGCCAGGAAATTAATTTAAATTTTTCTGTGACCCTCTGCCCTTTGAAGGGCAGCTAACCTCATGCCAACCTCCCAGTTAACACAAAAGATCAGAGAAGAGTATTCTTCACTTGGACCTTGGCACTGTCGAGTGTTTCGAGTGCCTCGTGTCATTTAGAGAGGAAAATACTATTATCTCACCCTCTACCTTGTGCTCCAGTGACAGCGCACTAAATTTTGAGTAGCTGGAGTTCAAAGGAGATAGGTTTATATGTCAGAGGGATATGGACTCTCTGATCAGCCGAAGTAACTGGTCAGACTCCCATGGACTCAACGCCAGAGTCCTCAGGGAAGTCAGTGGGAGTTTTCCTGTAGGCTAGTGCTGCGGTGGCTTAAATAAAGCAAGGGAAGGGTTTCTTAGTCAGACACTGAAAGAAAGAAGTCTCCTCTCAGCAATTAAAATATAGAATTCTACTTGAAAGTGATTAATATTTCTAGTGTCTGCTTATGGCCAAGCCACATATCCCCAGCCCTACCAAATATGAACTTAAATACACAACACTCTCCAGAGTTACTTCTCAGTTAATAATTTATGTATTCTGGCAACAGATCAGTGCAACTAGAAACTAGTTTAGTAACTTACCTTCGGGGTTGTCTATCTATAAACACTGCAGATTCCTAAGTTAAACAGAACTCAATTGTTTTCCCGTGTAATAGAGGCCAGGGTCTGATTTATATAGTTAATTTAAATGGTAATCTGAAAGAGTTGGGAAAAAAACCCAACTTGTATCATTAAGGGTTATGAAAGAGGGAGAAACTGTTTACTACTGGGTTCAGAAATATGTGATATAAATGAAGATAAAATGCAAGTATCAAGGCAAATGTAATAAAATGATACCGGTATATGTTGTCTGCGCTTATATAAGAGCACATTAGTCCTGGCTGATTTTTCCTGCGGTTACCCTGCACCTACAGAACTGTCTAATGCTGGGATTTGTGTGCAAGTGTGCAACCCAAATTCTTGCCTTTTTAGCGCTGGGCTGAGTCCACTGTCAAAAAGCAAGCAGGGCTTGCCTGGCTGCATCTAGACCGTAAGTTTAAGCACCGTAAGGGTGTCCAGGCTTGCCCCTTCTCCTTAATCAGGTCTGGAGAAGAGTGGGGACAGCAGCCTTTGCGAATGGCTCGTGCACTGAAACACAGCTCTCATTTGAAAGCGCCTTGCAGTGACTAATTAACAGGCATCTGTTACAACTTGTTGAGCCTTATCTTCATTTTCATACATGCTATTTTGGAATGAAGTTTTATTTAGGCTCTGGCTCCTCAACGTTGCTCAAGAGTCACATTACAGGATTAGCCTTCCTGACAAAAGGGAGGGGATGCTTTGTGGTTAGCAGCACAGGATAGGAGTTAGGAGGCTTGACCCTGTCCTGGCTGCTGCCTCGTCACCTGCTCTGAAGCTGCTCACTTGACTCACGCAGCTAAGCCTGCACAGATAGGAAGGCTTAGTTAATGCCTATGGAGCATTCAGAAATCCTCTTCTAAAAGGTGCCATGTAAATAATGATATAATAGTTCTCAGATGCCACTGAATTACCCTTCTGCAAATATCTGCTCCTGCCAGTGGAGCTGCATGGTGTCTCCCAGCTGCAGACACTCATTCTCAGGGGAAAAGCCTCAAACAACTTCCCTCTGCCCCACCAGGGCTTCACCTTGGCGAGTCAAGACAACCAAGGCAGAGACCTCTAGATGTAAAAACCGGAGGCCGTTGAAGCTAAAAGCCCCTTAGGTGGGATAATAAAAGATACCCTCTTTGTGGGTCAGTGTGGAGGATTACAGATGCTCACCCACATCATGTATTCTTACCTCTGGGTGTTGCTCATGTGAATTGTGAATTCTCTGACTACATGCAAGGCTTGTCTGCATGGGAAATTACACTGCAGCAGTGCAAAGTGTAAGCACAGAACGCCTGAATAGAACTAGTAAGGCTTCCTTATATTTTGGGACCAAATAATGGAAGTGATTGTTTGAATAAGGCATGGGACAGGAAGAAACCCTAAGCTAAGCTGGGCAGCAACACAGACCATCTTGACAAGGGGAAGGTAGAGCCCATACCTTAACCTCTGCTGAGAGACCCTACAGAATTGCACATTCTCCCTGCTTATGAGGGCACAAATGCATACATCAGCCTCTGAGACACCCATGGAGAGGAATAGGCACTTTGGGGTGCAGTTCCTCTGCTTTATTTTAGGCTTCTGTTGTAGGAGGAGATGAATTGCGCTCCAGACCTCAGTGGGCTGGTCTCTAGTTGAGTGGGGGTGACTGGCTTGAATGATGCTGCCAGGATACAGCCATCTAAAGGAAGCATTAGGGTATCAGTCTATTTCTCTGGAATCATAGTCACTTCCTTACAGTTCAATTTAAAATGCCTCCAAAAAGAAAGCAGCTAAAAAGGAATTTGAAAAAAAAAAAAAAAAAATTCTCATTTCAGAGGCACTAAAATAAGTGGGAGTGTGAACATATGTGTGTGTCCACATGGGGAACTACTCTGAAGCCTCTGCAGTTCTTTAAATACACAGTGAACACGATGCCAGGTTCACATCCCCTCCTGCACATGCTCTTCCATACGCATGGGCTGCACACTTCTGGTTTACCAGTTTTAATGGATCTTATTTCATTGGAAGAGTTGAAGGATCAGATCCTGCTCTTAGCTATGCTGATGTCAATCTGGAGTCACTCCAGGTTAGCTACCATGGATGAAAATTTGGCATGACTAGAGTACAGTTTGGGCCCTCAGTGTTTCATGATATATCCTGTTAGCATGAATTATGTGCATGCATTAAAAGAAACATAAAGACTTCAGATTTTGAGAAGGAGATAAAAAATCAGCTCCTCGGTTGGTTTTCCTGGAGTGGTTTTGAGCTGCTCCTTGCAGAAGTGAAAAGCAGGCCTTGTAATGTCGCTTGCAACGTTTCCCACCGCCCCTGCTTGTTTCCAGTGGAGGTCAGCTCGTGTCACCTCATTGTGTGGTTTTCACCTTGCACATCATGATCAGCAGTGTGACAGGCATGGCAGCAAACGGCTCAGATGTGAACCGTGGCCAACTTCTCCTTCAGGCCTTTTGAGGGTATTTCTCATTTTTTCTCTCAAGAAAAAAAAAAAAACAACAAAACCCCCAAGCACTAAATATGTATTATCAAGAAAGTCCCAGCAAGACAGAATGGCCCCAAAAAGACCAATACTGTGACACAGGACTCAGAGAGAGGGAGGACAAATTCATGAATAAAATTTGCAGAAATCCCCCCTCTATTAGCTGAGAGTTTAAGAGCCTAGGGTTGTGTCCATCATTTACCACTGACAAGAAGCCATTTAGGGCTCAGTCTAGTGAAGGAATTCTCCATATTTCAACATATGGCATTGAGGCACCTGGTCTTTAGAGACTGGTCCTACAGGAGACATCCCCAAACCTGTGTTAGAAAAGAAGCTGCACTTGGCTTCTTTGATGTACAACATCCCAGAAAAAGGTGTGGTGAGCAGTGCCCTGACCAACCTACTGACCTGCTGTTAAGGGGCATTTGTAGGATGGGGACAGTTAAGTTGTCCTCAGGCTGTGGAGCACATCAGCTACCTTCTTGCCACCTCCTGGGATGTCCAGCTTTATGCCATGAGAAGATTTAAGACAAAATGGGTATTTAAGTGCTCCGTTTTGCAGTCTGCCTTATCCTATCTTTGTGGGTGCACAGAGCACTGATCCCTCTGGGTTGTTAGTCAGAGGAATGTCTCATTTCTGGATGCTAACATAGCTTGGTGTGACCTCAGCATGACCTAGGCGCCATGCCACTTCCAGCTGACTGCATCCAGGAGCAACGCTGAGCCCACGAATATACTGCAAATCTAAAAGTGAGGTGCTCACAGCACCTTCAGGTTTGAGATTTTGCTAAATGGAGGCTTCAGGGTCTCTATGTTGAACTTAAATGTTTGTTGTTTTGGTTTTTTTACATGGTCCGTAGTCTCTTTGATGTTCGGTTCCCAGTAGTAAAATTAAGATCTTAATATACAGCCCTTTGCCTTCTTTTTTTTTTTTTTTTTTTTAGACAGGATCCACCTCTGCTCTTTGTTGGACCTGCAGTAATAAATGCAAAGTAATTACACCTAAAAGAGGCCTGCAATTTAATCTGTCATGAGAGCAGCATAGACTGCAGGACTTTTTAAACACAATTATTGTTTTATGAAGTAGATTTTCTAAATAATATGAGCTAATAAAGCTTCAGAGAAATACCAGGATGCAACCCTTTCATGTCCTGCTTGTGATACTGGAAAGCAGCTTGAGTCATTCCACTCCTGAATCAAATCCCCTTGCAGCTGCCCAGCTGGGTGAGTCTGCACAGATCCTACCAGTGCCAAGAAAAATCCAGTTAAAAGACACTGTTTTGCAGATTCAGAACATTGAAGAAGCAGGACAGTGGTATTTATGATTCTTTGAGGGGGTGAAAAAATGACAGGAAAAAAAAAAAAATCTGTTCTAAAGATAGTGAATTTTAATCTTTCCCGCTTTCTTTTTCACTGAAAGAACTGAACAAGCAGCAAAGATTATACAAAGTGGCTTAATCAAATTGTGTGCCTGGACATTGATGTTGCGTTGACTGAGCAGTGTGTCTGTCCTAATTACAGAAAACTTTTCCAGGGGGTAGAAATGCACTTGAGTCCTTGTATGTTTGTGTTGGTCACATACTGAATATGGGAAACTGTGGCTTTGCTTTTTCCTTTAGTGAGGATAAAAATGCACATACCACACATTTGGTATTTCATTTCTCCATCAGTGGGGAGGGTGATTTTTCAGCAGGCAGCCATTCCTTCTTTGTCTTCTTTTTTTTTTTTCCCTTTTTCTTTCTGTTTGAAAGGAGCATTTGATACTGATTGAAGATGCCAGAATGACACTGCTTTTTTAGACACCGGAGGATGAGAGGGTGCCTTGGGCAGCTGCAGGGTGAGTTTCTCTCCATGTATGTAGCTCCAGCTTTGACGTGACCCCCAGCAGTTTAGCAGCCTCTGGAGCCAGAGTGAGCATCTTTGGCTCATGATCCACAAGTATTTCTTGGAATCAGGAGGACTTGTAAAAAAGAGGCATTCTCACTGCTGGGTCAGCTGCCGACTGTCTGAGCAAATGGATCTCTGTTCACAAGGGCATCTCAACTGCGACTCAATGAGTGATACTCTAGACAGTGGGAAGGGGAGGATCTGGCTTCATCCTCACCACCATGGAGAAACCCTTCTAGAAGACCATGTTCTCGTGGTTTATTATAAATGGGAGGAAACTTTTCCCTTCAGAAGATGTTAATTCCCCCCCCCCCCAACTACCTCCAAAACCCCAAACCCGAATATGAGTGTCTTTTCTTCTTTTTAGCCTTTCCTGACTTTATTGCTCCTGAAGCTTTGGATGACATTCTTGTCACAGCGGTCACACCAGACCTGAAGAAGATGGTGGTGAGGCCAACCACTGTGCATTGCTAGGCCCTTTCTATCAGAGAGGACATCTGCTAAAACCAGCTGTGGCAGTGGCTTATGAGTGATGGAGAGCTGGACTCGGACTGCAATTCAACTCATTAAAAGCACCCCAGGGGCTGCTATGGTTATTTGCCCCCTGTAGTGCTGGCATTTTTAAGGCCAGGTCAGAACTCATTGCTCCAGGCTCTGTGCTAAGGGCCCTCTCTATACCCTTTGTCAAAGGACATGTATTTAGCCTGTCCCTCATCTTTATCCACCATGTCGAAGGCAGAGACCTGTGTCTGAGCAGACTCCCATCCCTCCGTTTCTCTCCTCTGAACAAATGTGGTCAGCGTGAAACAAAGCCCAAAGCAGCAGCACGTTCCCCTGTGAGCAGACGGAAAGTTTCAAAGGCACAAAGGGTATTTAGGCACCGACTTCAAAGTCAATAAGTTGGATGCTGAAAAAAAATCTCCCCCGTAGCCTTTATGTCATGCCACTTAATAAGTAATTAAAAGCTCAAAAATCATGAGTCTGCTGCTTTCATTACTTCCTAGAGCACACTCGATACATCATCGCTCTGTGAAATGCTTCACATGTACCGCATCCTACTTTAAATATGCCAAACAGTGAAGTGCTTAGCATTACAAAGGCAAAGACATCAAGGAAGCTTTGATAAAATCTGCTGAGCAGACAAACATCTCTTTGGTTGGCACTGGCCAGGCTAGGTTTTTATTCCACAATGATTAAAAACATTTCAAGTGAAGGCAGCTAGGCTTGTATTTTAGACACAAGACCATTAGGTGACAAAGAGTGAAACCTCTCATTACCGGGATGCTGGCTAAAGGGGGTTAACCCATTCAGCGTTTGCAGGTTGTCGCTGGTGTAAGACAAAGGTTTCTCAGAGATGATTCTTTTCTGGGAAAAGGTACTAAAAAAGTCATGGATGGCTTTGCTGTGTTGGTGGCAGAGAGGTTGGGACAGGACATCAGCCAGGGATGCTCTATTTCACCGTGCCACAACGATGTGAGGTATCTGAGATACGTTTGCAGGGTAGAGCGCAGCTTTTCCAAACCAGTGAGGCTGAGATCTGCGCTGTTGCAAAAAGCTGCCTGTAAAATAGGCAGGGCTTTATTTTCCCCTCTCAGGCTCTGTTTGTGGTAGAACACGTCTGGCTGTAAGCTCTGGATAGTACTCAACATGGTGAAGCCCCAACAGTGACAGGGTGTGTTCCCATGATATAAATAGTCATTTAAGATGAGCTAAATTTACTCAGTGAATCATTTATTTGCTAAAAATGTGGTTTCAGGGTGGCCACAGTTATTTGCCAAATATGATGCATATTCCTAAACGCTTTTGGATTAAATTAAAAAATTTGGAAATGTTGAAGCACTTCATTTCAGCATTTCCAGAACAGACACATATCTGAAACTGTGTTACTCTCTCATGAGTCTGAGGAACCATTCACAAAATGGAGGAGAAGACAATAACATTCCTCTCCCCTGCTACCCCCACAGCGCAGTGTTTTCAGCGTCTGATTGGGAAATCTCATGTCCCAGGACAGTGCTCCCTACTGCGATAATTATGGGGTACTCTGACCTGGGTGCCTCTTGTTTTCTTCAGTTGAAATTACTTCACTTTGTAAGAATAATTAAATACCCACTGGATGAGAGCAAGGGTGACAATAATTCTGTGGTTAGAGCACTCCCCTGGGATGTGGGAAGTCTCTCAACAGCTGCATCAATGAGTAGTGTTTATACAGAGTGGAACAACTCCAGAAGAAAAGGATGAGAGAGGCTGAAGATTACCCTATAGCCTGGTTCTTGGTGACACAGGAGAGAATGACAGTGTAAGGGCTTGAAGCTGGTCTCACACAGGGCAGGTAATTGTTTTGCTAAGTGGAGTGCAGTTGTGTGAGCCCTTTCATGTAGGTTACAAAAATGTGGTAATTTGGTTCTTTCACTTTATCCCAGAATAAGCACATTTTTAAAATCTCAGGAAGTCTTTGAGGATGGGGAAAAACCCTTCCCACTTGGAGATCCCTCATTCAATTCCTGTTGCTACTCAGTAGGCCAACTGGTGTACTTCTACATCTGAAGGTGGTTGCACCAGGAGAGCAATGACAACTTTTTATACTGTGGTTGCGATAAGCTCCATTATCAAAACCCAATTTCACCAGCTCTTCCCATTCTTCTAAGGAAGCTGTGGGAAAGCTCAGCACACATAAGCCAATCTACTGGGAAGCGAGGACTGCGTGTCTGTCAAAGCAAACAGAAAATAATGTTTCAGGTCTCATTTCTGGATTTACAGCAGAAAAAAAATGTCAACCAAGAAACTGTGGGTACATTATTGTTCCTTGCAGTGTTGCATGGGGGTTATATTCAAAGTAGGTTTCAATCTTCCCAGGAGAGGCAGAAAGACAAGTAGTTTTTAAGGAAAGCCGAGAGGGTCAGCAATTGCTTGCCTCCGGGAGACTGGGATGTGAGCAAACTATCAAGTAATGTGGAACATGCGTATTTTCTAGCACCTGAAAACCTGAGGTTTCTACAGAGCAAGCCACCACATACTTGTGGGATCAGGCATGTTAAAGGAAAATTTGCTCTGCCAACCAGGTTATATATATATAGCATGATGAAGGGCTTGTTCCTCTGCTTTGGCTGGATGATAGTAGACTCCATTTCATGGGAGAGAAGGGTGGTTCCTCTTTGCCTCCTCGTTTGTCCTTGTGCAAGACTGATAAAAACAGAGAGTGAGCTGAAATCAGTGTTATCACCTTCACAGAATAAATAGTAAGAGAGCTAAAAAAATAATATTTGGAAACTTTTATGCTTATGGACTGGTGCTTATGAACAATTAACTTGAGCTGAATGCAAACAGACTCTTTTGGAGAGGGTGTGTAGTAGTAGAAATATTTAACAGGCCATTTAAACCTGGCTGGAAATAAAGCCATGCAGAAGGACTCAGGTAGGAGAAAAAAAATCCCAAATCCAATCCTCCCATTCACACTGGTTTCCGTGGAGGAGGAATACTTGCAGTCAGCAAGACATCTCCACCTCCTGTCCTGTCCTCTGCACAGTGAGCTAAGCAGGTCTTGTGGTCCTTCCAGGTCTTATGCTTTTATTGCTCTACTCTATTTAGCAAAGTAATTTGGTATTTTTGTATTTAATGTGTGACTCTCAAAGCAAGTAGAGGTATTGAAAAGGAGGACCCACCTGCACTCCAAGAGGGTGTAATTCAAACTCACTCAGGGAGAGCGCTTGGTTCCATGCAGAGCCATGCTTAAGCAGGATTTAGTCTTTTGGACACAGCTCTGAAGTGCTCCTGGACTTCAGGAGCTAGTGTGTATGGGACAGGACTTGAGTAGGACTTGACCATATAAGTGTTTTGGGCTGATGCTCCACCAGCCATTGCACCCCACTGGCAGGGGAGCTGGCATGCTGGGCATGCAGGAGCTTTCTCAGTGTGAAGGAAAAGAGAGGAACATTGAAACCCCTCAAGGTGCTCTGGCAAATCAGCCCACAAAAGCAGTCCAAATGTGCAGGGAGCTCTGTCTCTCCTTCAGGGAATGGATGTGTTTTCAAGTGTTCACTGTGTAATTGTGACCAAATACTGCAAGGACATTCTCTTGAAAATGCATTTCATCATCATAAATATGATGTAACACAACTCTTCCTAACCAAACTGTCCAGAGGCTTCTCTGTTACAAAGTGAAGTTATTCCAGAAGAGTTACTTTATTTTAAATCCCTGCCCCATCCTAATCCAGATTAAGTTTTGCATACAGACAAGCCCTAAGGGATTGACTCGGGGAGCGGTGCAGTAAATGAGAACCTTTCTGCTGAACCTTGGATCAAGCCTGAGGTGTTTCTGTCTGTTCCTGCCTTGGGATTTATTTTATTCCATTTAAGCAACTATGACCAGTTGTCATAAATTGAGGAGTTGAAATTGCCCGTTCCCTAAGG
>JAAGNO010014955.1:60062-71579 GCA_033439905.1 Ceryle rudis
TTCCAGTGGAAATGAAATCAGAAGCTCTGCTACAACCCCTCATAGGGATATAAGGTAATAAATTAGCATCTGGTCCTTTAGCCAACCTCAGATAGTGTGCAGGGTAAGGATCTTCAATGTAGGTGACCAGAATAAATCTTACCCGGAGCAATGACTCTGAAATGCACATAGTGTAGATGTTGAGCCTTCAGCACCAGTTTGTTTGATCTCTTGATACTCTCATATTGCTCTCTTGCTAATCTAGATCTGGCAATTACTTCTTAATCTAGATATGGCCTGTACAATGCACATCACTCTCATATCTGTCTCCTTGCAGCTGCACACACAAGGCAGGATGACAACCTCTGCTTAGCAAATGGAGATATGAGGCAGTCCAAGGAGATACAACAGTTGTGATCAAGTTATAGGCACGTGGGTGTTGGCTTGAGGATGATCTTTCTTCCCAAATTGACCTCAAATGCTCACAGATTGCCCTGAAAAGGGTGATGTTTGTGATGTGGGGTTGGTACAAAGGGGAGATTCAGCGCTTGGCTCTGCTCTGTCCTCTGCCAGCAGCTACCAAGGTGAGCACTTCAGGCTGCCCAAATGGCCACATGGGCATCCCCAAACTGGAAGCACAGGTTTGAAAAGAAAATCTGGAGGAGACAAAGGCAACTTTCAAAGCCTGTCCTCTGCCTGAATGACAAAGTGTGATGAGGAACCAGTCCTTGCTCTGACACAGACTTTCTTTAGGAACACTGTCAATTCACCTTGTCTCTCTGTGCCTCATTTCCCCCTGGTAGCATGGAATGGGATATTAGCCTGTCTCATCTGCTGGGGTGATGTCTCTACAAGCAACCTGGTGCCAGGGTATATTTCTGGGAATAGAACCTGACAGCAGCATCAACCAGCATGGCCTCCAGGAGTTCTGCCCTGTGTCAGACAGCACCGTCCCAAACAGCTCCCTGGGATGGTTTGCATGTTAGCACAGGCGAGGGGTCGCTCCTGACGCACAGTTTGCATGTGTCTGCCATGTTTCAGAGCCTAAAGGGAGTTAATGGACACAGGACCTTCTGTGTTTGTGGTCTGAAAGCCCAGAAATGGTCCCAGACATTTTAATTTATTAGTCCAGATGTAGAATTATTCAGTAGCCCCTGGGCCCTAGGGTTTGTACTGCTCTGTTAGTACTGAATCAAACAGAATAAGGCCCAGACTTCACTGGACACTACCTTAATGTAATAAAAGATGTTCAGTTTTTAAACTTGCCCAAAGTAATTTGCCTGTCCCCACTCTAAATACCACCTTGGCTTGGTCTGCCTCTGTGCTTCTTTCAGTCTTTTCTTCTCCCGTCCTGAGGGGCAGTAAAAATAGGTAATCTTTAATGAAAGGTCAGCTATTTGGGCTAAAAGCCAGACTGGGATCCTGGGGGGGGAGGGACCCAGTGGCTTTCCAGGGCAGTGGTGAGGTTGGAGCGGTGCCTCTATTGTAGTGGCCGCAGCTCCCTGGTGGGACTGGGCAGCACCAGCCCGTGACGATGTCATCCTGCAGTCAAGAAGGGAAGAAAGTACAAAGAGACGTACTGTACGGTCTCGTACTGATTACTACATTTATCATTTTCAACAAACTCCAGGAGCAGCCAGCCCCTGTACCCTGCGTTCTCTTACAACTCGTTTCTCTGTGAAATTGGAAACGGGACAAAGTCAATTACGTTATTTTCCAACAACAAACCTCTGCGGGACAGTAACTCAGATACTGACTGCAGTTCGCAGAACAGACAGAGTCCCACTTGAAATTCTCTTAACGGTGGTGACGTGGTCACAGTGATGCTTTATCCCACTGTAGTAAACACCAGAAGGGTTTTTATTCTTGAAAGCCCTGTACAAAAGAGAATAAATCAGCACAGTGCCTCTGCTGCATCCCGGTGAAAAAAAGAGAAATTCATCTCCACAAGCTCTTTGGGAGAGCTACCTGTTTTTTGTTGTCTTTGGATATTACCTCCTCTGACAGGGCACAGGCAGAGGGAGGAAAAGTGGTTCAGGACTGGCACCATACCAGGAGTGTGGAGGGCAGGGGTGGATCAGATAAACAGAAGTCTAAGACCATAAATACCTCCACGTCATTGCAACGCAAACAGCAGCAAATCCCACTGGAGAAGCAAAGTAGATGTGTTACTAAAAGCAATTTGGAGAAAACTGCCCTGATTTGGGAATTCAAGCTTTGAAGCCTCTGAGAAATGGACGGTGCTCAGAAGTTTCCCATCCATGCCTGTTAATTACTGAAGATATTTATTTTTAACCTAAGGCTGGCTCCTCCATCATAATACTTAGCAAGGGACTCACATGGCACAATCTGCCGAAAATCAAAGCCACTTGAATGAAGCCTTGCTCTGTCAAGTAAGCTAGCCCTGCGGGGATGTCCCTGGTTCGCTCCTCACACCACGAGGCTGCTGGGTCCAAGCTGGTAAGAATCTGAGCATCTTCTTTGTTGGAATAACAGAGGCCTCAGGGTTTGCAAGCTCAGAGCTAAGCAAAGGGAAGGGACTGGGTTAGCACCAGTGAGCTCCTGTATCAGTGTGGGGACAGCAAGGATGACCCTGACACCTCCCCCATGGATAGCTAAGGGAAGATATGGTCTCACCTGTGGGACACTGATCATGTCACGATGTGGGGCATAGCCAGTAACATTACGATGCCAGATCGATCCCATAACACACTGCACAGCAACACAAACCTCTCCTCTTTCCATCTTCTCCCTGTGTTTCTCTGGCTTGCTGCCAGCTCTGTCTTGGCTAGAGATGCCAAAGGGCCAGCTGCAAACCCCTCTCCCTGGCTTTAGCCCGGAAACCTGTCCTTCTTACAGGGTGACATCTTATGTGGTGGAGAGGAGGATGGAGGGAGGACAAGAGATTTGCCATCCAGAATAGGTTACAGATGCTCTTGAGTCCACAGCAGGGGAAGGGAAGTCTTGCACAAACTAGACCTCTAGTTAACACCTCCCATGGTAAAATAAACAATGACATCTCGGCCAAGAACATTCATTTTCCAATAGATATTCTATTTTCAACACATGTAGTTCAGGTTTGGTTTAATGGCATTTTCCTCCCTGAAAATTGTTGGCCCTTCCCCAGGAGCAGTCTTACTGTTGCAAACAAGGTGGTGTAACATTAAAACACACCTCTCCCTTTTTGACTTAGCTTGCTGGAGAGCACAGCAAAGTGAAGAAGTCTATCTTTCTCTGTCTCTGCGTGTGGTGGCAGGGAGACATGGATGGGCAGAATGGCTAATGTCATCTTGAACAGGTACTGAAGGCTGTTTGTCCCCCACTCACCCAGCTGTAAAAAAGACCTGGGGCATCCTAAGCCAGAACATCAGGGGCAGCTTTGTCCTTGACAGAGAAGTTTTCCATGGCGTGTCCCTTTTCTCCTCCCAAACCTCTTATCCTTGTGGCATCTGAGGACTTTGCCCATTTAGGCAAGATTTCTAGGCATCTGAAAATCCCAGACAAATAGCCATGGGGTGTGGTAATGCTGAGGCCCACAGACATGTACTTTGTCACAGAAAACCCCAGCTCCTGTGGTGTGGCCATGTCATAAGCACATGAGCCCAATGGACCCCTTGGCTTTTGCAGGCCATGACTGACACACCATCTGTCCCAACACTGCCCCAAATAACAACACTGCAATGTAGAAAGAAGTCACTCAAACCAAATAAACAAATGCCTTGAGCTGCACTAAAGACCTGAGAAAAGCTACCATTCCTTTCTGATTGTGTCTGGAAGGCATGCGAAAAACGTGGACATGAGCAGAACTCCTAAAAAGAGAGGGAGAGGAAAAAAAAAAGCTTTTTTTTTTTTTTTTTTTCCTCCCGGTTCTTGAAAGCAGAGAGATAATCTGTGGAGATAAACCCTGTCATATGTGTGCTCTTCTAGAAAAAAAAAAGAGGAAAAAATGGCTGAGGTGTCTTTTGAGCATTCCTGCCTTGCAGTGGGGGCAATCAGACACCCAGGCAGTCTCCATGGCTCAACACTCATAAATCCTGCTTGTGAGTCATCAACTCACAGGCCCCAGCAGCTCAGACCCTGCCTTTTCCATGTAGATATAGGCTCTCTGCCCCTATTTTTCCTTCTCCAAACCTCTCTGGCATGAGCTGGGAAGAAGCCTGCACTATTATCTCCACCAGGTATCTCAAGGCAGGTTCACACGTGGATACGTTGCACCAACTCATCCTTCTTCCAGGTGTCTCTACTGAAAGCATTGGAGCTGCAGTTTTAGTCCATTCAGAGACTGACCTGAAACAGAGTTTGGTTTTATTTATGGTATATTGTCTGTCCTGCACACACAAGGTGTTGCATGTCCCGTGAATCAAAACACTTAATTCAGAAGGATCACTGGGGAAATTTCTTTTGTTTTGGTTTGTTTGTTTGGTTGGTTTTTTTAATATTATGTCAGTCATCCTTAGGAACTGGGAACCACTGCCCTGGTTGTGAGGGCAGGAATCGCAAGCTGATGCTCCACACACAGAATACAATCTTTTTCCCAAATCAGGCAAATGGGTAAAGCAAAACAGCACTCAGGAAGGACAGAGCAAGTTCTTCCAGACACTTCAGTCCCTAACTAGTTTAGCAGGTTATAATGGGCTTTAATTGTTACTCCCACAAGCTGCAACTTTATTTGCTGCCGTTGATCAGCTCTCACAAAAGGACTGAATCGTCCCCTTGCGTTCAAAAACCAGACAGCTCTCACCCTCATCTGTGGTAATGTCATTCAGGGGAAACACATCACCATGGTAAGGTAGGACCAATACAGCCATCTGTAAAGGACTGCTGTGCCAAGGGGACGCTAAAACCAAGCTCCCAGCTACTGCACTCTCCAGGCATATTGTATCTTCTCAACCACACACACTGCGTAAGAGATTGGCCCATGAAGTGAAATAACACAGCAAATCCATCGAGGGAATGACAGCTGTTGTCTGCTCTGACCTGGTACTGCCTTTGGGCGGGGATCAAGCCCCTTGCAAAGTCATGAGAACTGTTATCCCATCCTTCCAGTTGGGAAACTAAGGCATCCTGGGCTGCTTGTCCCTTTAGATACCCCTCAGCAGGTATTTGCAATGATGCTGGAGGAACACATGGACAGGGAGTCACGCTGCCTGCAGGCGGTGGGAAATGTGCTTTTCTGTGACACCAGCAGCTCCTTCCCGAAACCTCACAGCTGTCAAAGAGGTCTCTGTAGCAGATGCTTTGCTGAAGTGATGGCCTCTCTCCTGGCCTGAGCTCTCTGAGCACATCCCCAGCTTTCCTGTCCCACTTTATAACTCCTCTGAAGCCAAGCATCCCAAGTTTGCCAGTTTCACTGGATTCATCATACTCCTCTACAGCACATCATCTTTCTCATAACACAAATTACAGTCTGATTTCTCTAGGTAATAGATTCAGGGTTAGAGTTGCAAGGTCCCCAAAGACGGGATTCCTAGTGAAATGCATGGTGACTCCAGGCATTGGAGCAAGCCACACTCCTGGCTGCTCCTGCGTTTACCCAAGATGTACATCAGCATGGGAAGCACAGACCCGGTTTCCATGAAATGACAGCACTGCCAGAGACACATTTCTGTTCCCTGGATATATTCTGCTTCCTGTTTTCACCTGATACAAATGCAGCGTGGATGGTCCCTGCATCAGACATCTACTGTGTTTAGCCCTCTTCAAGCTTTGATGGCCCAAAACACCTTAGAAACCTTCAAGGCTTAAACTACCCCATGTACTCATCATTATCCATTTTACACTGAGCTTAATAAGCATATGGCCTCAGGCACATTCTCATCTTCTGATAGGGCTTGCACAACCTTTCTGGTATCTTATCAGCACAAAGAACAGGAACAAGGTGCTTTTCTCAGGCCTGACCTCGGCCTTTCAACTTTTCAGCCAAGGAGGGTGAGCATCTTGGGTCACCATCTGCAACCAGAAGAAGACCAAAGCTTTACATCTTCCGATGCCAAATGCATCAGCAGAACAAAACCCTTCCTCCACCACAGTGAGTTGTGAGTGGTTTGGCCAAGGAAGGAAGAGCATCCCTTACCAAACATGGGTAAATCAGAGTGCACCCATGGAGAGGATGAGTGTTAAAAGGGATGGTAATGCTGCCTCCAGGCATATGCCAGACTCACTGCCAGGGGGAGAACCAGCTTCCTGCACCAGCAGGTTTATGCTGGCCAGGGTAGTTGTGTATCTTCCTCCAAAACATCTCAGTCCTGGTGTATCTCCTGCTAAGACCAGAGCCCTAACCTGGCAAACCCACCTGTGTGGCATGGAATGTATCCCCCCCAGAAGCACTGCTGCCAACCCTCCTGGGACACCCTACATGCCAGCATGGCTCTGGCATTGTTCTGCTTGCTCAAGGTGTGCTAGCTTTGTTCATTTACAACTGCAAATATTTTAATATTCATGCAATGCCCCCCCCCGCCCCCTTCTTCCATGTGGAGATGTTTCCACTTGCCGCACCACGTTCTTGGAAGCACAGGCAGAATGGAATTAAAGATTTCCAACTAGCTCAGCGGAGGTGAAAAAATGTTGCCTAAAGACAGAAGGAAAAGATTGTCAAGTGAGATTTAGAGATGCCCTGGGCAGGTGAGGGATGATTGCATCTGATTCTGATAGTACATCTGATTCTAGCCCTGCCTGGGAAGGTCTCTTTCTGTCCCGAAGCTTGTTTTTGTCCTTTCTGTCTATCTACAGAATTATTCAGGTAGAAAAAAAAAATGCCCTCTCTAGTTGCAGACTCTCTAGAGTCTCTAATAGCTCCTGCCACTAACTATGAGATGAAGAAATGCACACTTTAAATGGCTCCCAATTTTCTCAAGCCAGACAGTTTGTTCGTGATTCTCTTACAGGCTTCTCTTCTATGACTCAGCCCTATATGAATGGCTGGAAATGAACATCAAGCTAAAACTAACAAAGTAGGTGCCAAGCATTTTTTTTTTTCCCAGGATACCATTTTTTCCCAGAGTCTCACAGAGGTAATTAAAAGGTGTCAGCTTTTAGAAGGAATATCCTTGACAGGAATATGATATAATTCAGACTGAACAATATGTTCAGTTTGTTCCCTGGACCATAATACAGCACTGCAACAATGCAGTGCTATATTCTCTAAAGGTTATCCTCAGGGAATAAGTCTCTGAGTTAACTGAAATAGGAGAAAATTCTTCACATGGCCATTGACAGCTCTGATTAAATTTATTATACAAACTCAGAATAAGTAAAAGTGTAATACTGGGATTCAGAAGACCTTTGCTCAGTCCCAAGATCAAGAACTCATTGCTTCTTTTATCCATAAACCATTTTAGCAATGCCTTGCCTGTCTGAAAAACAAGGAACTTCTTCCTTCCATGCTGCAGCTACTTTGATGGCAGTGGCTTTAGTAAAGAATTACCCTAGTTCTATTTCTTGACACAACATCTCACACACTGAAACCCTATGACTTTTAGGATCCCTTTAGAAGTTTCTTTGATATTAATAAGTTACTCTTTTTGCTATTATTCTGTTGAGCTGGAGAACTGATTGTCTTTTACTTTCTTAACTGGGACACAAGGGGAAGAGAGGTCTTTTCCTACCAGGGGCTCAATGAGATATATCTCCAAAAATCTTAGGCCAAGTAATGTACAAAGCAGAATCAGATTCGTTCTCTTCTAGGTCTGCCCTTCACCCACCAAGCTCTGTGAAACCATATCTGAGGTTGCAGAGTTCCCTTGGGATATTGGAGCTGAAGCACCTAAATAAAAGTTGAAGGGGGGATGAGCTTCTAACAACCAGAAGAAATAATTAAATAAACATCTATAACCAGGCAAGAGACAGATTAAGGTGGGTTTGCCGCTTGTTATTTTGAATATCTTACTCAAAATACCAATGCTAAGATTCACATTCCTTGCAGGTGGACAGATCTGCAATTTTCTCAAGATGTACACCTGAGCAGTCTCACTGGCGGTGATGATTTGTCCCGTCATGTTTTACAGCAAGCTGGATCCATGGGTTTCTCATTTGAGTCCAGCCTAGATTAAAGATCCAGTGAAGGCCAATATGTTTAACCTGGGATTATCAGTTTAGCCATGCTGTGGGATTAGCGCCAAATTCCCCAGCAAGAACCAGGACAACCAGCCAAATCCAAACTGTGTCCACCTTCAGAGCTGGCCAGATGTGTTCTTTTAACTTAAAAAGAGATCTGTGTTTAACAACAAAATCCGGGGGAGACTGGAAGGTCTCATCAAAGATTTTTATCCAGCCTTAGCTTTCTTGCAGCAGCTCCACTCCCATGTTTTCAGGCAGTTGCTTTCACCGGAGCAGAACACATCTCGGCTCCGAGCATCTGTGAGAGTGGGGTCCCAGGAATGCATTTCTGCCGCGGAGCAGAAGTTGCTAGGAAACCAAACAAGCAACAAGTTTATCTTCAAAGCCTGAGACCTTGGAAACTGGAATTATCTGGGAGGAATACCCTTCAATGGGAACTGTGGCATCTCATCATTCCCGGCAGAAAAACATTCCAGGTTGTGATGAGACACTGATGTGCGCCCAGGGACTCAGAATTGACCAAATTTCCAATAACATCACTGGAAAAATTGTTAAGCATAATCATTTTTCAAACATATGAAGAAGAAAAAAAAATCAAATGAGCTAAAAAGGCTTATTATCCAGGAGAGGTTTTAAACAGCAGTGAAACACAGGGAGGCGTGTGGTCACACCAGTTACTGGTCAAGTCAGAAACATAAGGCCATTTCCCACTAGGGAACTGAAGGCAGATCATTGCCTCTGAGACTGTGCATAGCTCTCAGCTGAGTTTTCAATTCAAAAGCAACTGAAAATATCACTAACCTTCTAAACCACCAAAGATTTAATTAAAATCACACCAGTGCCATAAAAACCAAGTAGCAGTGATAGGTGACAGCCCATTTTGTAGTCCTCATCTTATGCCACACTGGTTGCAATAGCAATCAACCTCATTCCTATGGTGTGAGATGTCCCTATTTCTTACTGGCTCTAGTACTAGGAGAATCTGTGAGCAGAGGTTATCTCAGGTCCTGGAGCCAAGGTCATCTCGTTTCTCAGCCCCATGAAAGCCAAGGACCGTCAAACATACCTTGCCAGTTCTCTGAGCAGTGCTCGAAGGGCATCTTTAGAGGACTGGTATTTCTGGGGCTTTCCTCTGCCACTTCAACCACACTACTATATGAGGCCTGCCCTCAAGCTCAGGGTGGTTGGAAAGCTTGTCCCATGTGAGCAAGGTCCACCTTCAGCCAGACATCTATACTATGGTTTTGTACCAATGTGACTGTGTCAATGACAGAAAACTCAATGTACAACAGAACTACCACCAGAATTTGGAGTTAAGCAAAGCTGAAGGCACCCAGCTAATTGCCATACTTGGAAATATTAAAATTAATTCCTTTGGAGGCTGCAGCTATATCCTAAAAAGGAACTGTGGCTCTAGATCCAAAATATAATGACTGGAGAAGCAGCAAAGTCCAGTAGAGAGAACACAAATCTTGGAATTAAGGAACAGACACACACGTCAGCTGAAGTACTCGGAAACCTAATTCCTGATTGATTTCTTCACATTTATGTGCCAAACTGTCTTTCAGGATCCAAGGCGCAGTCTTTAAAAGTCAGCCAGATGTTGATGTGTATTGCTGCTGTACACTGGAAAGAAGCAGTACTGCAAATACATGTCATCTGTTGTGTTCTGGCAGCCACCAGTGACAGCTCTTTTGCTGGAATGTCAGATACTTTTTAGGATGGGTGGTACTGAGTTCTGTTTCTGCCAGTGATGCCAAGTTGCAAGTGGTCAGGTTGCGCAATACAATGGTGGACCAGATTTCCCAGATGGCCACAGATTTATATAAAATTCTAAAGAAAAAGAAGAAGATAGAAAATGTCCGTGTATTGAATGATTGTTCTTGTGTTTCTCCATAAAAAAAGTCATTTTGCAAGGTATAGCTGATCATCCTTGGCACTTGGAGCGTTTTGCTTGATGATAAAGTCTAGGATGTGCAGGTCTCCACCACTTTCACTGGTTGTGCCAATTGAAGCTCATTCCTAGGCCAAGACAGGGATAAACTCTTGTCTGGTGCAAAAGTGAAAGTGTACTGTTACATCTTAAGAATTAGCAGTGCTACAGGTCCCTTGGGCACTCCATATCTCCCAGACAGGCAACCCCACTTCACCTTCCTCCTTGCACCCACTCTGCAAGTAGAACCACTTGCAAATGTGCAATTAAGAGATAAGGTTGGTGAGATAGAGCATAACTGCTGGATAATGGTCTCTTGCCTCTAATATAACTACCACACCAAAGCAGCAACATTTATTTCCCAAGTGGAAGATGCAGCTTTGACCCTGTGATAACACAATCCAACAGCTACCTCCGTGGTGGGTTGGGTCAGTGGTTGACATGCCCAAGTGTGTTTCATTTTGGCTGTGGGCTGCTGGAGCAGTTGTTCGTTGCTGAGCAGTTTGCATGCCTCTTGGCTTAGAGCACATGGATAAGCCCAAGCTGCTGAAACATGATTCAGTCCCTGGCTCTGTCACAAGCCTCCTATTTCCCCTTTTGCATGGCCAACAGCCTTGCAGGAGAACAGCTGTGCATGGTGGTGGCACGGGAAGAGCTGAGGTTGGACAGGGAAAGCTGCACTTTTTACTCAAGCCAACAGGTCAAGAAACTTCATTAACCACCTTTTGCAACCTCAGTTTGGCGACTTGTCACCATCTCCACATGGGACAGAGATGACAATGTATGTCCATTTGGGACACAGAGGAGTATCACCATTCTTGCTGTGACCCTTTTTGGCAGTGTCAGAGGAAAAAGCAAGAAGGGATTTGCCAGCAGGAGAAAACCATCTGTTTGCTCCCAAATCTGGATATTCCATGGGTGAACAGCTGTACTGGTCCTCACTGTTGTTGCCTTCCTCCCTTCCCTGGTGTTACCACCCCCTCCTCAAGGTCAACCAGTAGGCAAGTCTGATGAGCACTCATCTGCTTAGTGCAAAACCTCCCAGCTGTGACAAGGGCTCTGTTTTTGTCTGAAGCTGTCCAAGGAGGTTGTAGGATCCCATCAGCAGATGGAGGGGTGGGGTGGTGAATCCCAGGTGGCAGGCGATGGAGAGGAACTGGGGGAATCACAGCCAGGCCCCGGAAATGCCTGCCTGCAATGTCCCCGGGGAATGGAAGGAACATACCTGGCTGGGGTGGATAGGTAGTTTGGAAGAAGGCTCTTGTTGTTCAGATACATGCTTGGCTTAAATCCAAGGGTGTCAGTAGGTGACTTTCACAAGAACAAGACATGAAACAAAAAATTCCCTGTGGTTTTCTGTGCAAGCTATTTTCCCCTGCTGAAATGAGATAGGTCTTATCTTTTTAAAGAAACTGTCCAAAATTTGCCTCCTGAGAACATTCTTCTCTCCCCCCCCCCCCACCCCTCGAACTCCCACACAGCCACAAAAAAAAAAGAATACTTACTTCTCCTCTTACCGCGTCCCGGTAGTAAGAGGGCGACATGTTTTC